>WSYH01001006.1:0-58370 GCA_036426205.1 Ascaphus truei | reverse complement strand
ATATATATATATATATATAGTATATACAGTATATATGAAAAAAACATAATATAAGGTAATGATACCGTGTAAAGTCCACGACATCAGGAGACCGCACTCAATTCTTAAAACAGGTATAGTATGTATTGGAAAAACAAGGCACAAAATTCCAAGGAAATACAAATATTTGTATTTTGCAAGATATTTTATATATCAATATTTGCTACATGTACTTTGAGTGCAAGTGAAAGGGGCTTCTTGGAAGGGATCTCTTTCCCTTATATCTGTTGTCGCATATTCCCTACAATCCAGAAATTTCTCCATGTCCCCTCCACGTTCTTTTCGTATGATCCTATCAATTCCCATAAATAAGAAGTTCCCAATCCCTATCAGCTTTGTGGACACTGCTGACATTTTTATTATTATTTGTTTAATGTGTCTTAATAAATTTTGATACTTTTGTATGCTAGAGTGCTATTTTGGGATTCTTTCTGTTCTTTGTTTCTGTTGCTATATATATATATATATATATATATATATATATATATATATATATATTAGAAGATCACTGGCACTCTTGTACAGGTAAGCTGGTGCATGTCCCATAGAGGCAAAGAGGCGACAGCACTCAGGTAGTGGATAACAAAAATTATGTATTAAACATAGCACATAACTCTAACGTTTCGATCCCATATATATATATATATATATATATATATATATATATATATATATATACTTGTTTTTTTATACACACACAGTAGAGAGAGAACAGATATCCAGCACACTCAATTTGTGGTAAGAAGAAAACAATGTTTTATTACAGTGTGAAAGATGTTTCTGTACCCACTGAGACCTTTATCAAAATCTTTTCTGTTTCGGTTTTTATCAACACTGAAACGCCGATCACACTGTAAAACACTTTTCTTCTTACCACAATAAGTGTGCTGAACATCTGTTCTATGTTAATGAGCCTCAGCCTCATAGTGACCCTGAATTGGAGCGCGGGCATATATTTTTTATATGTGTATATATGTATGTATGTGTATGTATTGCATATATATAAGGCATACATTACCATGAAGCGGGAAAGAGGCGACAGCACTCAGGTAGTATGTAACAAAAAAATTATGTATTAAACATAGCACATAACTCTAACGTTTCGATCCCTCTGGGGGATCTTCCTCAGGGGGGTGCAGAAAACAAGTGACCATTAGTGACTTAAATACCCTTCACCCCAGTGACATAAACCACATCCACTAATTAAAAAACATCACATACGCGCGCAATTGCAGGTGAAAATCACAGAGTCAAGGAGGATCAGCTGCATCCGTGCTGCAATGTTTCCATAGGGCTATACCAATCACATGACTTGGTTCTGCGTGGCGTCTCCGTCCCTAGGAGGCTTCCCCACTTACCGCACTTATGAGCAGACACATCTTCTACATGATGCTCCACACACTGAATCTATTCTTCATTATTCTGGATTCATTGATGATGTGTTTCTTTTGTGGGGTGGGGCCGAACATGGTCTGTTAGAATTCATCAAATATGTGAACCGTATACCATCCAATATTCGCTTTACTTACCAGTTCAATACCACCGATATAGTGTTCTTAGACACTGTAGTATATAAGGAGAATAATGTATTATGTACTAGAATACACACCAAGGACACAGACAAAAATACCCTCCTAGATGCTCAAAGTCACCATACATCTCCTCTCAAGAGGGGGCTTTCATTTTCACAGATGCTCCGGGTACAGAGAATTACTAGCGATCCTGCGCAAGTTGAAACTTCAGCTTGAGGCGAGAATGATTTATAAACTTAATTCTATGGCCCCAAAAGGTCTGAATGAGGACATGAATTTAGGATGTTTTTTGTAACTGTAACTATCCACTAACATCAACTGCCTGTATGTATAGATATACAGTATCAGCAAGGTTTAATATGCTTTATTTTTATTTATACAGTGTGTATATATATATATATATATATATATATATATATATATATATATATATATATATATATATATATATATAATTATAGCTTACATCTGATTTATTATGTTCAGCATCTTCCTTTGATTTTTCTTTTTCCCTCCCTGTCCACTTCACTTACCCTCACTGTGTGTTGGGTGCATGTTCCACGCACCTTTTGCAGGTTCTACCACTGTCTCTGATCCCACTATCCCCATCACCCACACTGGGTGGAGAGGTCTATTACCGTGTGTGATTACTGTAGATTTGAAAAGCCTCTACGCTCATTATATGGAGTAGTGCTGCTACTTGTACCTCATGTGAGGGCAGTTTGGGGATGTGCTGGGAGTATTTGTGCAGTGACTTGGTAATAGAGAATGGAGGACTGGACTATGCGCATGCGCCATCACTATGACTACCACGGACACTTTGGGAAGCCCTGGAGCGGCGATTTTAGCTACTACGCAGGTGTGGGTGCCTTGACAACAGGGGAAGCTGTGCGGTAAGCGTGGGGAAGCCTCCTAACGACGGAGACGTCACATGAAACTAAGTCATGTGATTGGTAAAGCCCTATGGAAACATTGCAGCACGGATGCAGCTAATCCTCCTTGACTGTGATTTTCACCTGCAATTTCGCGCGTATGTGATGTTTTTTAATTAGTGGGTGTGGTTTATGTCACTGGGGTGATGGGTATTTAAGTCACTAATGGTCACTTGTTCTCTGCACCCCCCTGAGGAAGATCCCCCAGAGGGATAGAAATGTTGGAGTTATGTGCGATGTTTAATACATCATTTTTTTTATCCACTACCTGAGTGCTGCCGCCTCTTTGCCGCTTCCATGGTAACGTATGCTTTTTAATATATATATATATATATATATCTCTAATCTCTATCTCTATTTCCCTGTCCAGGTATCATAGTACCCCCGGCGGGTTCCCGGCTTCATAATCAAAAATAATATATTAACCATTCTGTGGCTAACAAATGTTTTATTTGTTCGACTTTTCGAGATACACTGATCTCTTCTTCCGGCGATGTAACTAAACGCCGGAGAAGAGATCAGTATCTCGAAAGCTCGCCACACAAATAAGCATTTCGTTAGCCAGAACGGTATCATCTATTTATTTTTTGATCATATATATATAGATATTATAATATATAATATATATATATAGCATTGGTATGGAGATTTAGTCACTCACTTTTTTGTATAAGGCCGAGATGCTTGTCCCATATGTAGCATATAGACGTGTATAAACCAGGGGACCTGATGACAAAAGACAGCACACTGCTGCAATGATGATTCAAAAAAGTGTGTATTGATTCACACTTTTTTTGAATCATCATTGCGGTGTGCTTTCTTTTTGTCATCAGGATCCCCCTGGTTACTACACGTCTATATATGTATATACATATATATATAGAAACAAGAAATGTAGCGCCAAAGTATTAATGGTAATAAACTTAATAGTGACTAAAGTGTTAAATTGATGAAGTAAACTAAACTGTGTAATGACAAAAGAACAAGACGCACAACGCACATAGTGAAGCACAATTAAAAAAGTGAATTTTACTAAAGGATAATAAATTCTGCGTACATCAGAATAAATAAAATCAAGCAATGGATTAGTGGGGTTACCACACAGAGGGACAGGGGAGGAAACAGGAGACCACCGGTCATCTATCCAGACAAGAGGGCCCTCTGAATCCGTGGAATCCACTCACTCCGTCTCGAGGTGATAAGATGGTAAGTTCACAGTGTTAAGTCCCGCACACAGGTCCCGTGACAAGGCACAGCAGCCTCCGTCAGTACCACCACTGCCAAATGCCGACAACACGCCGCTTCGCCTCGTGAGGCGCCTGTCGATGACGTCACGGACTTCTCCTCGACAGCAGTATCCAGAGGAGCGTCCACAGCGGCGCACAGCACACAGGGCGGCACGAAGTACACAAAATGGGAAAGGCTGTCACAGGGGACAGGGAGGAGTAAATCAATGGTACTCTTGGCACAAATGAGTATAAAAAATGAGCAGAAACACATTCCAACGTGTTTCGTAACAGAAAGTTACTTCTTCAGGGATACAGGCATCTGGGGGAGTGTACATAGTTATATACCAAACAACCCCCAATCCAAAATAAGGTATCATATTACTGCACCAATCCGTGAAGGTGCATCAAATTGCTCATTAAGGTTCTGCAAATACAGTGTCAAATAAAAAGAAACAGAACATATAAAATGTACAAAATACAATAAAAACAATACAAATACATAATATTTAGGCGACAGAATTCTGAAAGAGAAAAGCCACAATTAGAGCCATACAGGTGCGTAAATAAAGACAGACATGAATATATATAGGTGCTTAAAGATCAATACAAGGACCGAATATCTATATCTTCGTTTAACCCCTTAGGGGTCAACGAACTCATTTGGTAAATTCAAAAGGTTTCTTGGTAGGAGAGGCTTTTAATTCTATCTCCTCCCCTCCTATCTTTGGGAACCACTTTAATGCCCTTAAACAATAGTTTGGAAGGGTCTTTATAATGATGTAGTGCATAGTGACGGGAAAGGCTATGTTTTCATAACCAATTTTGATGTTCCTGATATGCTCCTGTATACGGGTCTTTAAGCATCTTTTCGTGCAACCTATATATTGAAGGCCGCACTCACAATTGACCAAATAAACCACATGGGTTGTATTGCAATTAATAAAGGAATCAATGGCGAAGCTCTCACCAGTAACAAATGATTTAAATGTTTTCCTCTCAGGGTGTAGGTGCTTACATATTGAACACCTCCCACATTGAAAGTTACCAACTGGTCTATTACAAATCCAAGTGATTGGGGCAGATTTACCATGAACATTACCCACATCACTGGGGGTCAATGAATTTTTAAGATTTTTTGCCCTCCTATATATGAATTTGCGGGCATCTGGAAGGCGGTCACCTAGAACTGGGTCATTACATAGAATTGCCCAATGTATCTGAATAATTTTTTCGATTTTATTATTAGTTGAAGGTTGTAATAAAAGGTACCTCTAACAGATTACTCTGGTTGTTTCTTTGTTCCTTAATTTTTGGGACTAACATTGTTTGTCTTTCCATACAACGTACTACATCAAGATCTTTAGACAAGCTAGCACTCGAATAACCTCTTTCAAGGAATTTATCAAACAACAATTGGGACTGCTCCTCAAAATCTTGTTCTCCACTACAATTTCGTTTAATCCTAATGAATTGACCTCTGGGAATGTTAGTAATCCTCGATTTATTGTGGTTACTACTCACCATTAGCAGATTGTTGGCATCGATTTCTTTAAAGAAAACTTTGGTAGATATTTTCCCATTGTCCAATGCTGTCAATTGTAAATCTAAAAAGTTGATACTGATGGGGTCAGACACATGTGTGAAAAGTGAAACAAACAGATATTGCGCTCATTAGTGGTAAATAAGGATTATGTGATATTGTGATCAAGATAAATACAACCTTGGTATAGGGAGGTTTTGTGCTGCTGCTCTTAGGGGATGGCTCAGCTATCCAACTAATACAGAAAAAAGAAGAAAAAAACAGCGCAAAAAAACCTCATGTGTAGTATTAAAATAAATTTATAAAGTAAAAAGGTGATTATTGCACGTACATCAATGAAAGCATATATCAGCAAGACATGTTTTGGACATGTTACCACTCGCGGGAACAGCTCAGTGCGGGCTGGTGTGTATCTGGATCGTCCTCCGGTCTTAAATATACAGCTCAGCACGGGGTACACGTCTCCTTGGAAAACCTCCCCGCAGTGTCCGTCTGCTCGGAAATGATGATCTCCGGTCTCTGGCAGGCCGCTCGGCGGGAAGTTCAAACCTCCTTGAGGGATCTCCCTGCAGCAGCCGTCAGCTCAGACGCGGTGTTCTCTCAGTCAGTTCCGGATTAGTCCACAATAGCTCTGACGTCATCAGACGGCGCCCGTCTACCACTCGCGTCTCTCCGCATACAATATTAGAAGGAGTGGAAGTCCCATAGACCGTATACAGGATATATGCAGTACAATAAAGCCGCAATGGGGTACTGATAAGGAAAGTAATGGAACGCGCCCTCTCCTACGCGTTTCGTTATGAATACTTCTTCAGGAATAACGGAGGAAGTTCCGGGGGCGGTTCATATACTCATAGAACTGATTTGATTGGCCAATCAAATCAGTTCTATGAGTATATGAACCGCCCCCGGTTCGCAGGTTCGCAGGTTCGCAGGTTCGCAGGTTCGCAGTATGGGAATCAATACCCGAAATTATGGGACAGCCAGGTGGGTTAGAGATGGATTTATGGACCTTGGGCAAATGATAAAATATAGGAATTTTGGGAGAGGCAGTAAACAAAAAATCAAACTCAGCTTGCCTAATGACAATATTGGTCATAGCTTCATCTAATAGTTCTTTCAAGAGAATGGTGAACTCACCAGTTGGATCCTTAGTAAGTAACCTATAGAAGGAGGTATCATAAAGCAGGTGGTGGGCCTCCTGTTCGTAATCCTTACGATTCTGGAGGACAACACCGCCCCCTTTATCCACCTGTCTGATAATAAGGTTTTCATTAGCTTTCAAAAATTTAAGAGCTAGGTTTTCTTGGATACTTATATTGTGCCTAATATCTCCCGGTTTATGTGTTTTAACCAGTCTAGAAAAATCATTGTGAACCATATTAAAAAACGTATCAATATGGTGCCCCTTTGTTTGGGCGGGGTAGAATTTGGACCTCACTTTGAATGGAGTATGTCTGGATACCAAACTATCCATAGTCGGATCTGCAGTCTCTACTATACATTCCTTATTATTTGTTACTGGTGGAGCTTCACTTTCATTTTTAACAAAGTGTTTTTTAAGAGTCATATTTCTCACGAATTTATGAAGGTCTGTGTATAATTGAAAGCCATTAGGGCCACTAGACCTGGAGAAATTCAGACCTTTGTTTAATACAGTTTTCTGATCTTCTGTAAGAATCACTGTAGACAAATTAAAAATTCCTTTATCTAAGGGGATCCTAGATCTACACTTGAGTCCCTTCTCTTTGACCCTGGATCCTGCTCTCGTTCCCCGTCTGGTAATGTTATTTTTGTTTTTGTTTTCCCCACAGGGCTGTCTATTAGCTCCTGTCTCTTCTCCTTCTTTTTCTCTAAAGTTGGGTGAAAATCTGCTCCTTAGTAATTCTAAAAAACGAGAACCAGACGGGGACTCATTAGCTGGGTTTTTGGTATATACTTCTTTAGAGCTTTTCTCTTCTCTTCTTGCGCCAGATCCATTGGTGGAAGATTGAGATTTTTGATTTTGGTCCCTACTTCTATCATGATAGTTCTGCTTATTATTTGGTCGTGGTCAGCATACCTATGTTCCTCTCTTCCATCTTTGGATCTATTTTGATAGTTATCTTGTCATCTATAATTCGACCAACCACGGTGTCTAGGGGGTCCCCTTCGACCGGATCCTCTATTTCCGGATGTATGGCACCGTGGTGAGGAATATAAATTTTATCCACCACTCTTCCTCTCTCATCCTTTTTGGCCCAATCTCTCTCTCTCCCATTGTCATAGTCTGCTTTATCTCTTAAAAATTTGTCATGTTTAGTTTTGACAATTTCATCACCTGTACTTTCTAATTTAGCAAGTAGTTCATATTCAATCTTGGAACAATCTTTGTCAATCACTATAGGCTCCATGATTTTAATCTCTTAAAGTATTTCTTTCTCTATTAATAAAATAGACTTGCTGCGCTCAAAAATGATCAACTGCATCAAGTCCACGGAACACTCGTCTAGTATTCGGTTTAATTCCTTCATAAAGTGCTCATTTTCTTTACCAAATGTGGGTGGTTTGAGAACACGTAACCCTCTGGGAATTCTCTTACAATCAATATATTTTTATAGAGTAGTCTTCTCAAGCCAACGTTTATTATGTTTCAGGAGAAGATCTTCAAGAATTTTAAAATGTTCATCTACTGACATATCAACATCTGATCCCTCTATGGATTCTCTAGGTTTCTCAGAGAATAAGCGGTCAAATTGCTCTTGCCTTTTTTCTCTGAGATTAAGCAGACCCACACCATTCTTGTGAATGGTCACAGAACAAATCAACACTAAATAAATATATAAGTGAAGACATTAATATCAAAAACAGTGTATAAGTGCAGCACCTGGAGACTAATAGTGGAAAGTACAAAAAAGGTGGTGAAAGTGCGCAGCTAATACATTATAATACATACAATGTGAATACAATGTGAAATAAACAATATTGTGGACCTTGTAAGTGTAAAAACACTAATGATGCATCTGCAGCCTTTCTTGAGGGGTGGCTCGACACCCCTAGAACTAGAGAAACGACAAAAGAACAAGGCGCACAACGCACATAGTGAAGTACAATTAAAAAAGTGAATTTTACTAAAGGATAATAAGTTCTGCGTACATCAGAATAAAAAAAATCAAGCAATGGATTAGTGGGGTTACCACACAGAGGGACAGCTGGAAACGTCGCTCTTAGCCCGATGCAGGGGAGGAAACAGAAGACCAGCGGTCATCTATCCAGACAGGAGGGCCCTCTGAATCCATGGAATCCACTCACTCCGTCTCGAGGTGATAGGATGGTAAGTTGGAGACCTGCTTTTTTGAGCATAATATCTTTCTCCATTTTGTCAATGTTATTAGATAGACATTCATCCAAATCACCAAATCCTTCCATATTGGAATATGGTTGCATTTTGGTTTGTAATTGTTTAATGTCAGATTCCACTTTAAGCTTTTTCTTATTTTTAAATTGAATTATCAAATCAAATCTAAATGAGCAATCATCCAAGACTAGCTTCCATTTATTTTCAAAATCTAAGTCTTGGAACCCAAAAGTTGGAATTTTTTGGATCCTTAATCCTCTTTTATATAGTTCTCTAATGTAATTATGTCCCACCATGCTCTTATCTTTTGGGATAATAATTTGTCTAATTTAGAGAAAAATAATTTGAGATCTGAAATGTCCTCACAATCGTCTTCCAATAGATTGTCAAACACTCTTGGGCTTTATTTCTAGTGGAATTATCTGAACAGTTAAATGCATAATTCATTCTCCCATGTGTGGTATCTTGTGATTGATTTTGTTCAGAATCAAGTAGATCCATAGTGGCAAAAAAAATAATATGTAATACTGTGAGACAAATTCAAAGTACAAATTAACAAACCAAAAAATAAAAAAATTCAACCTCTGCTGTTCAAAAATAAAAAATAAAGTGTAGTATCCACATAACCGATCTTACCGAGTGAAAGATATAACAAGGATAGAATTTCCCTGAGTAGTTCTCCCTACTGAGGGAGATTCTATTCTTCCCGAGATACTGGCCCAGTTATGGGGTGCCAGTATCCCCATGCAATGTTTAAATGTCCCGTGTCACCTACATACATCAAACCCAGCTAACTTCTGGAAGGTTATCAACAATATATTCCAGCCTCCTAACCATCAACAACGAAGTAATATCACTAAGGAGGATATTACTCTGACAAACCCCACTGACATTGCAAATGCATTCAATGATTACTTTGTGGGGTGTGCCACTAACTTATTAGCGAAACGCAGTCCAAACCACAAATCTGAATCTCATCCTGGGAGTACCCACATAGCCCTACCCCTCCCAACACTGCCCACAATTTTCAATTTGGCCCAGTATCTGAAGAGGAGATTACACAAGCGCTCCTCAAACTAAAACTAAGCAGCCAATGCGGACCTGACTTACTACAATCTAGATTCCTACGACTTGGTGCCCCAGCCATTGCCAAACCAATTGCTTCCATAGTCAACTCTATCCTGTCTGCAGGCCATATCCCTAAGACCTGGAAAACTGCCAGAGTTGTCCCAATCTTCAAAAGTGGGGACAAAAACACTGTCTCAAACTACAGGCCAATCTCACTTCTCCCAATTCTATCCAAAGTCATGGAAAAATGTGTCCACTCCCAATTAAACGATTACTATACCAAGACAAATTTCTTTAGCCAATTCCAATCTGGCTTTCGTCCCAAACGCTCCACCGTAATTACCCTGCTAAAAGTTTCCAATGAAATCCAGTGTGGAATGGAACGGGGAGAACTCACTGGTGCAGTATTCCTAGATTTTGCAAAGGCTTTTGATACAGTTGATCATGCTATCCTGCTTAACAAACTCCAGAGCTCTGGAATAGGGAAGCATGCTTTAAACTGGTTTCAGTCCTACCTATCAGGAAGATCCCAACATGTGTCCATCTCAGGCTCTAACTCCAACCCCCTGGATATCACCTGTGGTGTCCCGCAAGGCTCTGTTCTGGTGCCCCTACTCTTCTCAGTGTTCATTAATGATCTTCCCACAGCTTGTAAGGAAGCCTCAATACACATGTATGCAGATGACACAATCCTATATGCACACAGCCATAGCCTCTCTGACCTTCAACACATACTTCAGTCTGACTTTTTGAGACTCGAAAACTGGATTTCCCAAAACAAACTGTTTTTAAACACTGACAAGACTGTAACAATGGTATTTGGGACCAAGACTAAAGTTTTAAAGCTTCCAGCGACTGAGCTCCTGATTACAACCAACGCTAACACCACCCTAACCCCTGTCACTAGTTTTAAATACCTGGGCTTATGGTTTGACTCCCACTTAACATTTGGAATGCACATTGATACCCTGACAACCAAGACCTATGCCAAACTAGGGGTACTTTACAGGAACAAATCCTCCCTAAGTCTCTTTCTCAGAAAGCGCATCACACAGCAGATGCTAATGCCAATTGTTGACTATGGAGACATAGTACTGTTTATGGCTCGGCACCTCAAACCCACCTTAGCAAACTTAACACCCTCTACAATTCAATTTGTCGTTTTGTTCTCCAATGCAACTATAACAAACATCATTACGAAATGCTCAAAGAACTAGATTGGTCATCACTAGAGTCTAGGCGCAAAGTTCACCTTTCCTGTCTTGCCTTTAAATTCTTTATGGGCAAGTTACCCAGCTATCTGAACAAGCTCCTCACCCCTACCACATGTAGCACTTATCACCTGAGATCAGACTCCAAAAGACTGTTCATGGTCCCAAGGCTCAACAAAGTATCCGGCCGTTCCTCCTTCTATAACCGTGCACCCCAAAACTGGAACAACCTACCAGAGACTCTCACATCCACCACTAGTTTAAGTTATTTCAAATCTAAGGCTGTCTCACATTTTAATCTGTTCTGTAACTGCATAATATATATTTTCTTTAACTGTGCATGCAATGTCTTGTATATAATGTATACCCTGTTAATTTATGTAACTGTATTTGTAACCATGTATTATTTGTCTTAACTCTGTGCCCAGGACATACTTGAAAACGAGAGGTAACTCTCAATGTATTACTTCCTGGTAAAATATTTTATAAATAAAATAAATAAATAATAAACCTGACAGGGACATTTAAACACATAGGAGATACAGGCACCCCATTTCTTGGCCTGTATCTCGGGAAGCAGGGGGTCCCCGGACCTGAAATCAAAGCGATTCTGCTCCGGAGACCCCTGCTCACGGACACTAGTATTAAAATTTTTAATAAAGCACTGCGATCGCTGGCGAGATATGTGGAGGGAGAGGTGGCTCTCTCTGTGCATCTCTGCTTTCAGATCGCATTTGTCTCATTTCTATGTGATAAATGACCTTCATATTGAGATTCATAATTGGTGTACTCAGAACAGTAATTGAGCATGTCAGTGAAATGTTGGCACTACTGGAGTAGATATAACCTGAAAGTTATAAATCAGTTCTACATAAGAAACTTGACAGCGTCATCTTAAAAAATGCGTTTTACCTCCCAAATCTCACTTTAGAATGGCAGATTGGAGGTTTTGATCAGTCAACCAGCTTAAAATAATCAGCACTAGTTGATCAGAATATATTGGTTTATGTGGGATTTTTACTCTTTGATCAATATGGGGCTGTTTATCAGATGAAAGTTACATGACAGGAAGGAGAGGTGAGTTATGTGAGGCTATTTATAAAAATGTCTTCGCTGCAAACTGGTTCAATGCAGGACCAAAAAAAACACCAGATTTGTCAGGGGAAATCATTCTTTTGAAAGCACTTTGATAAATTGTTCTCTGGGATATTTAGATGCAAGATGGAAATATCTCTCATCTATTTAAAGGAGAAATTCCATATAGCAGACAAGAAAGTTTGTTTTTGAATAAAATGTATCAATGTAATTGAATATAGAGTACAGTTGTGGGTACCACTTCATAAAAAAAGACATTATAGAACTTGAAGAAATGCAAAGAAGAGCCACCAAATTGATAAAAGGGATGGAAACTGATGTATGGGGAGAGGCTAGCTAGTTTAGATATGTTTACATAAGAAAAGAGGCATCAAAGAGTGACTATGTTAACTGTAACAGGGTATGTCTATTCTGCCTGTCTTTACCCCTGTTATGTACTGTAAGTTCCTGAAAGCTGCAGGCTGTGACAGGTTAATTCTGTGGGCTTGGGACCCCCCCCTCTACATGCTCCTCTCTGATGGACAGAAGTAAGGTGGTGACTCATGGCCCGTGTAAGCCTATCAGGGATAGGTATAGACCATAAGCCCGCCTCTTGTGCATCCTGATGAAGGGCTGTACCACATTTTGTCAGTCCTGCTCTGGAGGAGTAAGAAAGCAGTAGAGCTGTGAGTCTCTCCCATTGCAGGATAAGCGTGCTCACCCCCATCCCCTGGGGCTGGGGGTACATCTGATTTGACCCCCAGATGCCCTGTAAGATCAGGGGCAAGCATCATCCAGAGGAATGGAACCTCTGAGACTCTGCACCGCTGTATGGAACCATCTGCAGTGAATGCCTGCCAATAATGACCCATGTTCATTATATTCCTCTCTGAGTGTCAATCCCTGGGTAGGAGGGAAGACGTGTGCAATAGTGGGGGCTAATCTCTGGACACCCTGGGGCCCACTACTGCTGGAGGCGCTAACCACCAAGAGAAGAACTATAGAGAAAGAACCTAAGCCTGTCCTGATCTCTATACCAACACAGAACCAACTCAGCTCTCCTGACACTAACAGGTATCCGCACCACACAACAGGTAGCAGAAGCTCTGTATCTCCCACGGGGGGGGGGGGGGGGAGGGGTGAGTTACAGTGCTACATAACTGTATACAAATATATTCAGGGTCAATACAAGGAGCTTTCAAAAGAACTATCAATCTCATTAATTGTACGAATGACATGGGGTCATCCCTTGAAGTTAGAGTAAAGGAGATTCCACCAGAAACAAAGGAAAGGGTTCTTTACAGTAAGTGCCATTAAAATGTGGAATTCATTACCCTTTTATACTGTGATTGCAGATACAATAGATATGTTCAAAATACGTTTGGACATCTTTTTAGAAAGAGAAGGTATACAGGGATATACCAAATGAGTAAACATAGGAAGGATATGAATCCAGGGAGGAATCATTATTGCAGTCAAGAAAGAAATTATTTTCCCCTTATGAGACATCATTGGATAATGTTTTTCTGTTTTTTTTTTTTTTGTCTCTGGATCAAAATACTGTAATTACAAATATATGATAAGTATATGTCATCTACATTTAGCATTGATTGAACTTGGTGGACATACACTGGCGACACGTTTTATTGAAGTGCGGCCGGTTCCGCAAGCCGGGAGATTTCCCGGCTTGCTAGTGGCATCCCCTCGGCGTGCCGCGCGTCACCGATGCGCGGTCACGCGTCATCGGGTGCCTGCGCCCCCTGCACGCGCGTCCAGGGCTCCCCGAGGGAGCCCTGGTGACCCGCGATGTGGGGGACGGCGGCAGGGGGTTCCGGGGGACCCGGCGGACCCGGCAGCGGGAGGAAGAAAGCCCCGATCGGAGGGCGCTCCTCCGCTGCTTCGGCGCGCGCCCGGCACCCTCCGGCGCGTGCCAGGTTACTGCTGCGGCCGAGAACGGGCAAATGCTCGAATAATCTCGGCCGCAGCAGTATGTCTTTTTAAAACCTCATCTAATATATTATTATGTTACTCCTCCTATCATACACACAGGGGCCTATTCTATAAGGCTTCATAAAAAAAATCACTGTGCTGGAAATGTCACGGGAGACCAGCACTTTTAACACCTTAATACCCGGATCCTTTGATTGAGCAAAGTGAAGCGGTAAAATAAATTGTGATTTATTTACAGAATGAACACACAAATTAGTTTACAATTACACTTGAATTAGCCTTTACTGGGACATGGGCAAACGAAAAATCTTCTTCCCAAAACAAAATCTTGGAAACAAATGTCTCTAAGAGCAATTTCCCAGGAGCGGGAGTTGCTCTGAAACAAAGCTGGAAACAGTCTTGGTCAGTGGCACCAGTCGCAACCACTGTGTACTCCGCCGAAACTGCTTTGTTCGTTCTGCCGCTGTAGTATTGGATCTTGGAACACCAGTTCTTACGAAATCTTTAAGCTTGTTATGAATCTTGTAGAATTTTAGAACTGTAGATGGAACTGGTTCCCGATGGGCTGCAGGGATTCTTATGCAATACGAAACCCTATCCTTAACCCGTGCAGCCAATCTCCTCCGTGGGAATAATATTCCCCACCTATCCTGGAGTTGCCAATACTTTGGAAACCTGGCAGAGGGACTTCTCACTCTGCTAAGGGCATGTGCGAACCTCGCACCTTTGCCTCTTAGCATATGAGACCAAACACCCTTACCTAGCAATGTGAGTCTGGGCTAGCCCCATTTGCTAAACTGTCCGGACTTTACACTAGGATGGGGATAATTGAGGATCCCATCCCTGACTAACACCTTGGGTGAGTGGGAGCCTTTCAACTATGGACTTTTTTCAGACATCCTGGCCTCGAACCAGTGGTATGGTTTAGAAGTCCAGGGTTTGAATATCCACCGTTACCTTGCAGGAATGTCCTGCCATACATTTCTAAATGACAGTACTTGTAAATTAACTGTTCCCTCTGTTCCAGGCATCTGAATGAAAATCCCAACATGCCTAACATGTTGGTACAATTAAAATAGGAGGACTTTAATTGATCAATTTGTATATAACTTTATCAAAATTGCGCAATATACTTTTCATGATTTTATAGCACTCACAGCAAATTTCAAGGCGCTTGGAGATAACTTGCGAAAGTTAGCAAAAGGCCGTCTGCTATGCTGCTAGCTACTGGGTTTTAAAACCATTTTCCCTTTCACGCGCTTACACAAAAACACTGCCACAGTTATACACATAATCTTAAAAATGCCTTTACTCTGAACCCCCCCTCTGGTTCTGGGGTTCTCGGGAAAATACTGTTGAACATGAATGTAATTCATTCCCCTGTCCGGTCTTACTATTCTGGTCTGTGCTGAAGCAGGGAAATGTCTGCTGCTTAACACTCCTGAAATAATAAGGCCCACGTATACAGTTTTATCACAAAACACAGTGTTTCTGCCATGATTGGGTTGCAGAGCTGACATTTTACAATTCCCCAATATGGTTTAGCGGCACCCAGCCGGGCCATATACCTTTATTAATAGCCTGAGAACCCCTTCACCGTCACACCTCCCCACCTCAAAGTGTAGGCACCGTTACAACCGCCTCATCCGGCGGCTTAATGTGGCGGACACCTCTTGAGGTTGTGTTCAACAGGACTGTCTTTGCGGGATAGTCCATTCGGATTGCCGTGCACGCTGCCCTTTTTGTGCCGCCATTTTTTGGAGCATTGCTATCACGGTATTCAGAAAGCCTCGATTACCTAGGATAGTAACATCCCCAAAATCGGTGAGTAGCCAGCGACGTGATGTTCACCTCTCTCCAAAGGACTCACCCAGCGATTTGTTCCAGCTACAGAGAGAGCTGAACAGAGAGAGCCGCCTCTCCCTGCACATATCTCGCCAGCGATAGCGGGCTTTTAATAAAAATTTTAATACTAGTGTTCGTGAGCAGGGGGTCTCCGGAGCAGAACCGCGTGGATTTCAGATCCAGAGACCCACTGCTTCCTGAGATATTGGCCCTATTATGGAGTGCCGGTATCTCCTATACATTTAAATTGTTCACGTCACGTGACCGTGGGAATAAAATGCATATGAGATACCGGCACTCCA
Source organism: Ascaphus truei (assembly GCA_036426205.1). Classification (NCBI taxonomy): domain Eukaryota; kingdom Metazoa; phylum Chordata; class Amphibia; order Anura; family Ascaphidae; genus Ascaphus; species Ascaphus truei. The sequence goes on along the minus strand of WSYH01001006.1, from coordinate 42,311 downwards.
TAACAGGGCCTGTTTCTCGGGAAGCAGGGGGTTCTCAGACCTGAAATCAATGCAGTTCTGCTCTGGAGACCCCCTGCTCATGTACACTAGTATTAAAAAATAATTAAAACAGCTTCAGTACCTTAGCGACTAGCTGCTAAGGCAATGAAGGTGTTAACCACCAGTGGCCGGTTTATTGTGGTAGCAGGGGTGGATGAAGTTGGTATGTGGCCCTTGATGGGTGTTTAGGCCTTGCGGGGGGTTTCGGGTGGAGTTAATCCCTTCATTACCTTTGTAGTTAATACCGCTAAATTAATGAAGGGGTTAACCCCTCCTGTTACCACCCGGTAGGCCTAATCCATCCTTGGGGCTACTTCTCCCTTAACCCAATTCCTGTACACACAATAAACAAAAATACACACAACAACCCTACTACCCACCTCCTCTACCCCCAACAACCCTCCACAACACATACAGTAAAGTAATGGGTAAAATTACTATTATCCAGATATTGATAATAGCTCATTTGACCAATCAAAAAAGAAAACATTAGCCAGCAATCATAAATAAAGTAAACAAAACTTTCTACTTACCCCTGCTATCATGAAGGGTGTCCTTGTCAGTATACTGCAGGTCCAAGTCCTCCATTGCCAGCAAGAGTACTTGAAAAGAAATACAATCTAATGGCCCCTAACCCCTTAATCACTTTAGCGATTAATAACCGCTATAGTAATTAAGGGGTTAACCCCTGTCCCCCGCTACCTACATGGGAGGCCTAACCACCCACCCTGGCTCCACTATACCCACTCTCTACCCATTGATTGGCACAGTGGTTCATCATACCCATATAATATGAGTTTGATAAGCCACTATAGCACTCAATGGTCAACCTAATAAAAACCATGAACGCCAAAAATAATAATACACAAGAATAAAATAAATACACAAGCACCTGAACACCCAACAATAAAATAATTAAAAAGCCGAATAGTACACATGAATAAAAATTATCTATCACCAAAACAGCAAAAGAATAAAAAATATGTTATTCCAAAACATAAGAATAAAATTAAATAAACACCTATCCAACCAATTCTAGAAATAAAACCACTAGCCAACAAATAAATAAATAAATAAAACCACTAGCCAACAATATAATTAATTGGAAACGCTAACCAATCCTAAAATGTACTAAAAACAAGAGATCTAAATTCCAAACAATAAACAGAAATAGAAAAAAATAAAAATCAATTGAAAACCAGCATTTGCCAAAAAATGCATTATCTGTCACCAGTGCTTGACAAATCACCCAAAAAATCTACTCGCCGAACCAAAAAATCTACTCGCCACCTAGTCCCGCCCCCAACCCCGCCCCTAGTCCCACCTCTACCCCACCCCTAGTCCCACCCCTACCCCACCCCCAGCCCCGCTTTAAAAAAAATACTTAAATAAAATAATTAAATAAACTGATCCGCAGTCCCTCAATGTCCAGGTATCCTCATTCCTGCAATGTTATACATTGGAGGGGGGGTGTTCCTTACCTGTCTTCTGGGTTAGGGGGGATTCCGATATCTCCCGTGTGAAGCTTGAGTCAGATCTGGAAGAAAGCAGTATAGGTTATTTCGGTGTAGTATAGGGCAGTTAAGATATATATAGGGTAAATAAGATATCTGGAGTGCGAGACAGAGAGTGTGGATGAGAGAGAGAGAGAGAGAGAGACAGAGAGTGTGGGTGAGTGTGAGAGAGAGAGAGAAGGGAGAGAAAGGAGAGGAGGGAGAGAGTGAGGAGAGTCAGAGGGTGGGGAGAGTGGGTAGAGTGGGGAGAGACAGAGAGGGGGGGTGGGGAGAGACAGAGAGGGGGGTGGGGAGGGGGAAGAACACCCCTGCTACTACCTTCCGCCCTGTGGGCAGCAGGAGCGCCGGGGATGGGGGGGAAGAACACCCCCGCTACCACCTCCCGCCCTGCAGGCAGTGGGAGCGTCGGGGACGGGGACAGGGGAAGAACACCCCCACTACCACCTCCATAACTGCGGGCAGCGGGAATGCCGGGGGGGGGGTGGAAGAACACCCCCGCTACCACCTCCCACCTCGCTGGGGCAGCAGGAGCGACGGGGAGGCGCACCCCCGCTACCGCCTCACATGGGGAGCGCAGAGGTCCACATGGGGGCAGCGGGAGCGCAGGGGTCCGCGGTTTGCAATTAGGCAATAGAGTACTTTCCAGTTGAAGCAGGAAGTAAAGGAATGCTGATTTGCCTGCGTGGTCTTATATAGAGCCTGGCTGGAAAGAAAATTGGCAGCCCCCCAAGTCCCATCAAGTTAATCAGGTTGCTGGATTAAAATGTTTTTTTTTTTTTTACAATTCATAGAACCGCATGCCCTATGCGTCCATTGTCACCATGGAGGTAAATCCAGTTTCCCCTGGCGACTGGGCGCTACCTGTCACAATATTTATCTGTACCCTCAGATGAATAAATTATCAGTCAATGGGCAAGCAAAAACATAAAAATAAATAAATATAATCCAAAAACCTGAAAAAAGACAATTACATACATTCAATATTTATCTTACCTTTAGAAGTCTTCATTCTCCGAATCCCAGCGTATCTGCAAGCTCTTGACCTTCAATGTCATAACCCACAATCCAACTCCATCCTCCTTGAAGATCTGCATCAGGTAAAAAAAAATCTTCTTTCTTTGATCTTCTGTCACCTTCTTCTACTTTCATCTGTCAATACAGCTTAACCCCATTATAGCGTGGTCCTCGGGGGCCACCCGCGACCACCGCGTTATAAACGGGGTCGCGAGAAAAAAATGGCCGCCGAAAAAATAAAGTTTTTTTTTTTTGGTGGTATTTGACTGTGTGAGACTGTGTGTGTGTGTCAGTGTGTGTGTGTGCAGTGTGCTGGGAGTGTGTGCAGTGTGCTGTGAGTGTATGTAGTGTGCTGTGAGTGTGTGCTGAGTGTGTGCAGTGTGCTGTGAGTGTATGCAGTGTGCTGTGAGTGTGTGCTGAGTGTGTGCAGTGTGCTGTGAGTGTGTGCAGTGTGCTGTGAGTGTGTGCAGTGTGCTGTGAGTGTATGCAGTGTGCTGTGAATGTATGCAGTGTGCTGTGAGTGTGTGCTATTAGGGTATGCAGTGTGCTGTGCAGTGTGCTGTGTGTGTGTCAGTGTGTGTGTGCAGTGTGCTGTGAGTGTGTGTGTGCAGTGTGCTGTGAGTGTGTGCAGTGTGCTGTGAGTGTATGCAGTGTGCTGTGAGTGTGCAGTGTGCTGTGAGTGTGTGCAGTGTGCTGTGAGTGTGTGCAGTGTGCTGTGAGTGTGTGCAGTGTGCTGTGAGTGTATGCAGTGTGCTGTGAATGTATGCAGTGTGCAGTGAGTGTGTGCAGTGTGTGTGCAAAAAAAAAATATTTTTTTATTAATTCGGGGTCCACGTTCAAACCACGTTATAGCGGATCCGCGTTATAGCAGATCGTGCTACTGTCCCGGCCAGCTCTATTCTAAAGCTTGCCGGGTTAAATGCGGGCCAACCGCGGGGCTTGTCTCCGATTTGAATCGGAGTTTGCCGCGCGGCGGCTGCTTCAATAGATAAGCGCTAATGGCGCTTATTATTGAAAGTGCCCGAGGCGCGGGAAAACCGGCTGAAAACGGCCGAAGATAGCTGCGTGCCGTCCGCGGGTTAAAAATACCCGCGGAGAAAGCCGCATTAGATTAAAGCGGGCCGCCACTGTATAACGGGGTTGAGCTGTATTTTTTATTTTCTTTAATCTTCTTTCTTCTTTCTTTAATCCAAAACCCCATTTTAAATCCAAACAGATGTTGTCCCGTCTTCTTGAGATAAAATGAGACAGAACAGGTCTTATATACAGATGCAGCGGCTGTTATTAGAACATTTCACGCATTGTATACCTCGGAATACCCATGTCATGGCGTGTGATTTCTTCCAACCTTACCGAATGTTGACTCGTTGTTATCGAGTGTAGAAAATGGCATTTTAGAGTTCTGGTTTTTAAACACCTGCAAATTAGCACAGTAGCACTGTACTGTACACATTACAATTCATTCATTTCTGCCATGGATACGCGAAGAATTGCACCCAATAAGATCATAAACCATGAAATTCAAACAAATCAACCGCTGTCAAAACAGGCGCGAATGCCGCGTGAAATACAGCAGAGCGCACGAAAGCGGCTCCGTGAAATGTTCAATCTGTTGGGCCTGTGACGTCACATTTTAGGGTCAGATGATACATCTCCAATCCGATTATACTCTGTATCATGTGCCTGCCTGTTTTTAATTTTTTTTTTAAAGATGTGACGTAATCTCCAAGGTACGTCACGTCCATAAAACCACATGTCTCATATCACATGGTATTACAGCCAATGGAATTGAAACCTGGCGCATACAAACAATGATATTGTGGATATACAAAATCAAAGTGAATAAAGGATATATATGTGACAATCGAGTGAAGTCCTTTTCCAATGTGTGATGGTGTGATGGACTCTGTCCTCAAATTGGGTTGAATAAAGTCTCTCTTATACAGCAAACTGTTATCCTGTGATATGAGACAAAAAGCAGGGACAAAACATTGCGCAGTATTGACTTTTCAGCAATGAAGTCCTCCCTTGTATGACTCAAATAGATGCCCACTTACTAGATTTAGGGTGGGCCGCATGCAGTTGAGAGAATCTGTATCTGTGCTCCTTCTGGTCCAGACGTTAACAGGTTAACACGAACCCCACGTGGTATTCCCGCTTCCGCTGGGCTCTGGAAGAAACTCCGTCTCTGGAAATTGTTTCCTTTATTCTGTCCCGGTCTCCTGTATGTTATCTCCAGCAAGGGGTATAAAAGACAGAGGATTGCGCAATAGTCTAAACACCTTTAATAACGCCTCCTGGCTAGGTACAGAAATATACTCACAAGATCCGTGAGTTTTAAAAACAAATAAGACGCCCGACCCGGCTGTCCCACAGCAAACCCCAGTCTCTGCCAGCCCCTGCCTGTGATCGTGTGTGTTTCGCGCTGTCCTGGCGTGGGCGTGATGACGTCACCGCTTCCGTGTGCGGTGAAGTTCACACAGTCTGCACACGGAAGCGGTGACGTCATCACGCAACGCCACAGCCAGGACAGCGCGAAACACACACATGATCACACAGGGGGGCTGGCCAGAGAGACTGGGGTTGTCTGGGGACAAGCCGGGTGGGCGGTCTCTTATTTGTTTTAAAACTCACGGACTGTGACCAAAAATGTGGTTACAGTGTCGTATTTTTCAAATACACTATTGAATTCTACCCTCGTTGAGGTTCCTCCTGCTGGCGTTCAATCGGGTAACTACAGGAAAACCCGCGGGAACAGGAGATGGGAGCGGGGATGTCCCTCCGGTCCACCGCTTCCCCTGTCACCGCGTGACAGCCCCGGGGAAGGAGATGGGACGCGGGGATGTCCCTCCGGTCCCGCTTCCCCTGTCACCGACCGTTGACAGCCCGCGGGGAGGAGAGGGAGCGGGGATGTCTCTCCGGTCCCCGCTTCCCCCTGTCACCGACCTACCTTCTCCCCACCGCTGTCCCCGCGCCTGCGGGGGAGGAGGGGGGGGGGAGAGGGTGGTGGTGCTGGTCGCGGTCTTTCCTCTGTTCCGAACCTCCACCCCCCCGTCTGTGTAGAGTGAGAGGTGTGTGTGTGTATGGATAGTATTACAGAATATGTGGAGAGAACTGTGTGTGTATATGTGTGCTTGTGTGTGGAAGTGTGTCTAGGTGTGTGGTAAGTGTGTAAGTGTGTCGAGTGTGTTAAGTGTGTAGTGTTGTAAGTGTGTGTAAGTGTGTGTAAGTGTGTGTAAGTGTGTGAAAGTGTGTGAAAGTGTGTGTAAGAGTGTGTAAGTGTGTATAAGTGTGTGTAAGTGTGTGTAAGTGTGTGTAAGTGTTTGAAAGTGTTTGAAAGTGTGTGTAAGTGTGTGTAAGTGTGTGTAAGTGTTTGAAAGTGTTTGAAAGTGTGTGTAAGTGTATGTAAGTGTGTGTAAGTGTTTGAAAGTGTTTGAAAGTGTGTGTAAGTGTATGTAAGTGTGTGTAAGTGTTTGAAAGTGTTTGAAAGTGTGTGTAAGTGTGTGTAAGTGTGTGTAAATGTGTGTAAGTGTGTGTATGTAAGTGTGTGTAAGTGTGTGTAAGTGTTTGAAAGTGTGTGAAAGTGTTTGAAAGTGTGTGTAAAGTTAGGTGTGTAATGTGTGTGTAAGTGGTATAAGTGGGGTTTGTAAGTGTTTGAAAGTGTTTGAAAGTGTGTGTAAGTGTGTGTAAGTGTTTTATACAGCGCTGCCAATTTACTCTGTGCTTCACACAGCACAAAAATATACAGTATGTGCAACTTATCACATATCTGAAGTTATTACACTGTATTTAACTTTGTAGAACGTGACACACAGGGATATACCATTACTAGTGTGTATAGTGCAGCTGCTGGGTTTGTGTGTGTGGGTCTTGGGCTGTGTGTGCAGTGAGAGTGTGTGCTGTGTGCAGTGTGCAGTGTGTGCAGTGTGAGCAGTGAGCAGTGTGTGTGCAGTGTGCAGTGTGTGCAATGAGAGTGTGTGCTGTGTGCAGTGTGCAGTGTGTGCAGTGAGAGTGTGTGCTGTGTGCAGTGTGAGCAGTGTGTGCAGTGTGAGCAGTGAGCAGTGTGTGTGTGCAGTGTGTGCAGTGAGAGTGTGTGCAGTGTTTGCAGTGTGCAAAAAAAAAAAATTAAATTTACATTTTTTTTTTTTTTTTTTAAACGGGAGCCACGGGAAAACCACATTATAACCGAATCGCGGTATAACGAGGCGCGTTATAACGGGGTTTACCTGTACTCAATATTATTTTGTATGGAACAAGCATCAGGACTCGTTGTGTGTGCCAGCTGTGCAATTTAATATTATTAATATTATTAATATTATTATATATGTCTGTTGACAGCTTTCCATATCCCCACCAGGACTAAATATACTGTATATACACTGTGAGTGCTCATTTGCATGTTATTACCCAGAATCCCTAGCTGCAGTTTAATATACTAAGAGGTAATGGTGAAATGCCGGGTTGCAGACCTGTCTGAGACATGTGAATGTGCTCCCAGGTCATATTTTTATTTGCTCACATAAAGTGTACAGATGCAGCGGCCGTTGTTCAAACATTTAACGCATTGTATACCTCGGAATACCCATGTTTTGGCGCGCAATTTCTTCCAACCTTACCGCATGTTGCCTCGTTTTTATCGAGTGCAGAAAATGGCATTTTATAATTCTGTTTTTTAAACACCTGCAAATTGACACAGTAGCACAGTAGCACTGTACTGTACACATTACAATTCATTCATTCATTCATTTCTGCCATGGATACACGAAGAATTGCACCCAATGAGATCATAATCCATGAAATTCAAACAAATCAACTGCGGTAAACACAGGCGCGAATGCCGCGTGGAATATAGCAGAGCACATGAAAACGGCTCCGTGAAATGTTCGAATAATGGCCGCTGCATCTTTTCATACATGCAGATGTATCAAGCGTTATCCTCCCCGTTAACATGGAATAATACAAGAAAGAAGACAATAAATAGTGCACATGGTATTTACGTCTTTAATTCTTGAGTTATTTCATGTCAATAGTGACAATGACCGTTAATATATGTACACTATTGTTTTCAATGGCACCCACACAATATCTTGTAGTAATGATGTGGTAGCATTAAAGGCATTTGTTAACTGGAGTATTAACACTGTGTATATATATATATATATATATACACATATAAATATATATACTGTATGTACAATATAATTAATTTTTATTTTATTTCAAATTTCCCCCGGTATTCATAATATCTTTATAATAACTGCACCACGTCTGTTTTTATCAAAAACATGTTTACAACTGAAGAAGTTGTTTATCTTACAATAATACCGAAAGCAGCTCAGGGTTAACTAAGTTCATGTATCCTGTAACTCTTAACACTTTGCTAACCACTTAAGCCTGTCACCAGCTAATATGCAGAATCTTTAGCCGTCATGACTTTTCACAGAGACTACTCTGTAACCACATGATACCATGGGCTGTGCCTTATCAGAGACCAGTTTTAGCTTTAGCCCTAACTAACATGACAGACACTTTATGCAGAACTATTTTTGTGGTGGAACTCAGAGGAACAGAATTCCACCACCTTTTCTTTACTGGTCAACAAGAATCTCCATATAGTGATTAGAGATGGGCGCAATTTTCGCAGGGAGTTCAAGTCATATTGATGTATACTGCCATTTTTGGAAAAATTAGCAACATTGTCAATATTCTAAAAAAAATAAAAAATTCCACTGTCATGAAAACTGGAAATGTAAAAGAAAAGTCTGACAACACTTTGTGAACCACATTTGAAGGCTTTCACAGATCTCTAATAGTGATAATGTAATTATTAAGAATAACGCTGAATACGAATTAGAAGAGTATAGAGGCTTTTTTGCTTCATTTTTCTTATTTAAGTCTGGATTCATTATTATAGTTTAAGATATAAATGAACTCTTTTTTTTCTCGGATAGTGCAGCATTTTTATTTTGCTTAGAGTTTCCAGCACCTTTTTTTCTGTCCAACACGAGAACCATTGTTTTTATGTTATAAGGTATACTTTAGTGCACGTTTTGCCAGGTTTATAAAGAAGAAAGGGAAAAATTCCTCAAGGGAAAAACGGAGCACAGTAACATACCATGATGTCTACATGGATTAAAGGATTTTTATCTATACACCGGTGTCTAGCCCCCTCCTTCCGTTGCTGTGCTCCGTTTTTCCCTTGAGGAACTTTTCCCTGCTCTACTATATACGTGACGCACGCCCAAGGAATCACCAGCTCTCAATCTCGAGTACCCCAGTCCGTTCATTACGGTCTGGGTGTTCAATATTACTAGTGTCTTTCTCCAGGGGGACGTGCATTACTGTGAAACTAGGAGGTCAGACATTTATTACTGCCTCATACCTATCCACACAGGTCCCCCACACCTTTAGAAGGCAATTACAGAGACACGGATCACATATGAGCCAAGAGAGTGGTTTTTCCCTGCCATTTTGATGTACATCTGAGACTTTTGTTATATTTATACTTATAGTGACGCCCTACAGCTAAGCACGGAATTTAGGAACTCCGTTTCCTATTACCTGCTGACTTTATAAAGAAGAAAGATGTGGGAAAATGTCGAGATTTGTTTCTCTGCCGTTTTGAGCGAACTGTTCAAAACGTTGCAAGACCACCATATAAAACGCTAGAACGTTTTTAACCAAATTGTTCTTTTATCAAGAGGCAAAATAGCAGCCCTGCCACTTTGTGAAATGTTTATTTTTTTTTTACTTTTGAGCAAATGTATTATTAACCAAAATTAATTGAATAAGCAATACTTATTAACATTTTAGCTTAATCAAACATGTTGCACACTGTTGGCTCGATGCAGAAGTTTTTGCTGAACTAAAAAAGGTGACATTTGCCAAATTTGCTTAGGGCTGCGCTCATCTTTATCAAAGAGTATTTAGAAGAGGTCTCCCAACTGCAAAACTGCTGCAAATTCTGCTGCAAATTCTGCTACAAAATACACAAGAAAAAAAATACAATCAACAGGATTTTGCTATTAGATCAATCTGGTGCCATTTTGTGTGCTAGATTTGCAGCTGTATGTAGAGTTGTGCAAAGATGTCACAGTTTGTATTGCACATGTTTGTACAAATGTGTTTCCAAATTCTCTCAATGGGCCAAAGTCCACGATCATTTCAATAGCCAAAAAATTTCCGTAATATGATGCATGGAAGAAATACTAAGAAGTGAGTGAAAAGTTGTATACAAAGTCTCTACAAAAATAGCACGTGGTGCTTATCTCTAAAACAGCTCGGTCAAAACAAACTGCAAAAATAGTCACAGAATATACTGTAGGAGAAAGAGACTTGCATTCACAAAATAAACCATCTTTCACAGCACAAATGAAATTCCACAAGAGGATTAGCTGCTAGTTCACAGTGCATTGAGTACCCTGAAATGCGTTGCCATAAAAGGGTTAAGAAAAATCACTTGACATTGAAAAATCAGCAGGGAAACTGAAACAAAATGCTGCGAAAGTTATTACCACCTTAGGGACAAAGTATAATTGTTCCTTACTATGTAAGTTATTGGGGTGTGACATTTTTTTGTACTTTCTCATACTGTAAGTAGAGAGCAAGTGGAAAGTGCAGAAATATAACATTATCAATAGATATGTATGACATTTTCATGGAATATTATGCGCCTAAAGTCAGGGCCGCCAACAGAAATCGTGGGACCCGGGACAAACATTTTAAGCAGACCCCCCCTCCCGTGTTGGCGGTATTGCCCACCCCACCCATTTCACAACTCACCAGCCCCTTCTCTTTCTTCCCCCTTCCCATGTATTTCTCTCCCTTCTGTCTCGCCCCATCTCACTCTCCCGCCTCGCATCTATTTCTCTCCCCTGCTTCTCACTAAGGCTGCGGCCCCGCTGGCACTGAGCGCACTCATGCTTGGAAAGCGCTCCAAGCATGAACGCCGGGTGTCCTGGCATTTACGCAAGCACTCACGGGGGGCATTGCGGGTAGTTGAGCACGCTAGAAAGTTAGTCTTTTTTGTTTACATAAGCGCCGAGCGCGGGTGAGCGGGTGTGCCCGCGCACGAGCACCGCGTGAGCGGGGACTTACATATATCTATATATGTAAGTAACCGTGGTAAGCGCCGCCCGCTCACCGCTTGCGAAGATGCAGCCTTACTCCCTCTATTCTTCACTCACCCCTCTCTCCTCTCCCTCTGTCAATTACCCCACGCTCACTCTTTCCCTCCCCCCCACAAGATATATACCAAAAAACTTACCACCCTCAAAAACATAAAAAAAAATCCCCACCCCCTCAAATATATACAACCTCCCCGCCACCCAAATGCATACAATAAACCCACCTACCCAATACATATAAAAAAAACAATACATACAGGTATAACCCCAACCCCCCTCATTCATTCATTATCTCGTTCTCTCTCTCTCTCTGTTTCATTCTCTCTCTCTCTCTCTCTCTCTTCTCTCTCTCTCTCTCTATATATATATATATATATATATTATATGAAGAGAGCGAGAGCTATAGAGAGAGAGAGAGAGAGAGAGAGAGAGAGAGAGAGAGAGGAGATTATATATATATCTAAAAATTATATTTAGCATCACAATACATAATATAATTAACACACATAGGTAACATACATGCAGTATACAATTAATAACATATAATACATGAAGGGGGCCTGTTGTTCCTCTTCTGTCCTTGCTCCTAATCCATCAGTTACAGTTTTTTCTGTACCCCTCTGGCTCCATTTGAATCTCGGTCCACCTGGTCATTCGCGTCTATACATATAGGTATGTCAAATGTCATATATACATGTGTGTGTATATGTTATATACACATGTATAAGTAGATTTATATTTATTGGATCATTGGTGTATAGTTAACAATGGTAATCAATTGGATATTTTGGTTAAACCATATGGATACTTTGATCAAATGATTAGACTAATCAACTGTTTTTCTCCAGTTTTTGAAAATACAAATGTTCCTTTATGTGCAAGGGCAACTATCTAAATTTAGTGTACAGCTGCGGCCCCCTTTATCCTAATGCGGCCGTAGTGGCGTAACTCTGATAACCACGGGCAGATGCAGTATATTTTCTTTTTTTCCGGAATATGCTCCGATATTTTAGCGCTCGTATTATTAGCATATTATTAGTGCTGTCTGCAATACTGCAATACCGTCTAAAAACTCAGGTGGGCGTTCGCGAGCTGTTGTCTTCAAAGTCTAATACTGTAGCAGTTCAACCTACGTCATTAGACAGTCTGTGTGTGCGCGTGCAGTAATTGTAAATTTGCATATTTATACATGCATGTACTGTACTGTATGTCTCATTTGAACATTGTTGAAACGCATAGGCGTGTACTGTAACAGTATCACATTTCAGTGTACAGTATACAGAATAGCGCTCTTCCCTCACTCTCCCCCACACACACAGGATAATGTACTGCACTGCAGTATTTCAACTTCTTATCTACAGTACACCTCTCCCACGCCATTCCTTTTGAGCGGATGGTTTCTGGCTTCAATAACATTCCTGCGTGTATAACGTTCAGTGCAGTGCAGAGCCTGGTTTGATTTACTGTATTCTTCTGTGTTGATTATTAATGCTCATTGGGGGAAAAAAGTTCAAGAGTGACCAAAAAAAAAAAACATTTTTTTTTCTCGTCATTTTTTATTATTATTTTCTCAACATGTTCCTGCCTAAACCATCTTGATATTACGATATTCAATCGGTGCTGTAGCTTTTGACTGCGACACTGTGCATTTGACTGCACATGATTTGTGTGATTTTTATGTATTTGGGGGTGTGGGGGGTCAAATCATTATCAAAATATTTATTTGAACTGTTCGGGGATATCCTTAAAGCAGCTTTACCCCCCTCCCCCTGCACACACACACAAGGCTCGCTCAAGGATTTTAACCTCTTATCGACACCTGTCTCAGACCATTCATTCATTTTCCTATTGTTGGCTTTGAGTCACGTCTCTGCGCCTGCGTGTAATCCTCTTTGGGAAGGGAGCTGTAGTTGATTATTACTGCGCATGCGTGTATAACTTCACCATTTCACTTTGACACCTATTGTTCACCATTCATATGACTCGCCCATCCATCCCACCAACCCTTTGAGGCTTTGTTTACGGTAACGCTTGTGATAATCCCTTCTCAAATTTGATATGTAAATCTGATTAGCACAGCACTGTGAAATTGAGAGTTAAAAAAAACATAATCTGATTGATGCAGTAGATTACCAATTTTTGTCATTCTTTCTTTTTCTTTGGTGTAGGGGGGAGTTACTGATTATGATTATCATGAATGTAAATAAATATTTACTTTATTTTATCAGGAACAAAAATTACAAATATACAAATAATCATGAATAATACAAAATGCAGTCTTTATTCAGTTCTTCTGTCAGTTGAAAATTGAGGGCCGGCTGATAATCATGAATAATGCACATTGATAATAATATTAATAATATATAATATATAATAATATAATTAATATAAATGTTCCATCTTTATCTTCTTCCTCATTCTGTGTACAGTAGTTCATTGAGAGAGGGGAGGTTTTGTGTAAATCATGACAGCACTTTAGATACACTTTACTGTACACACAGTTCACACAATGTACACATGATACCCCCCCTCCCCCTTTCCATCCTTTTTTCTCTGAAAAAACAAGAAAAGAAAAAATTAGTGCAGTTATGTGCATATTATGGTATTGTGTACTGTATACTGTTGCTACTCCATATTGGACTACAGTATGCAGTTAGTACTGTCAAACTAGTCTATACTGGAACTACTGTATACTGTAACTACTGTTAAATACTTTGTAACCAGATGGCTAGTGCTGCTTTCTCAGGAAAGAAAAAAAATGTGCAGTTAGGTGCATGCTGTAAAACAATCTGTGCCATACTTACCTGTATCATACTGTACTTGGTGTGCCTGTACTTACCATACTACAGTACAGTACTGTACCATACTACCTTCCTGATGCTTGCCCATTACTCTCTATCACAATGGCAACACAGTCGCAATATGGTTCCACGGTGAGTACATCATTCCAAAAACTCATTATGCCTTGCGCCAACTCATCGTTTTTGGGGGGTTTCACGACTTTTCCGATATGATCCTTCAGCTGATGCCAGACCATTTCGATTGGATTGAAGTCTGGCGATCTGTCATTGGAGGGGGAAATAAAGGACAATTAGTTAAAGAGATCCACAGTAAACAGTGGAAAAAAATGAGACACGGTTACCGCACTTACTCCGCTGGCGTCTTCACCCAGTTGATACCGCGCTCAAGAATATGCGCTGTTGACACGGTGTACTTCGGATCGTTGTCCTGATAGAAACTGTGACCATCTGGGAACTCACGTGTGATGTATTCCACAATCTCAGACACAATTTGCTCTTGGAAAAAAGCTTTATTCATGATTCCTATAACAAGAAAAGAAAAGTGCTCAAAATACTGCACACTAGTACAGTACAGTGCATAAGGCAAAAGCGTGTGACTTATTTTACCTTCAAAGATGACAATGCATCCTGGTCCATGCCTAGAGCTGGCACCCCACACATGCATCTTCACTGGGTGTTTTGGACGCGGCTTCATAGATATGCGACCTTTTTTGTGAAATGCAAAGGTGGCAAATCTCTCCAGCGATACAGTAGACTCGTCAGTGAAGATGCAATCCTGAAAAGTTTCTCCACTGTCGATCCATGGCTGGGCCTGGACCACTCTCTTGATCTTGTTGATGTCCCTTATCATAGGGTATGCTCTGTAATGACAAGGAATAATTTTATAGGTACAGTACAGTTTCTTAAACAACACTTTAACCTCCTGTACCGTCCAATACTAACCTCACACGTCCATATTTCCATCCAATTCTGCGTCTCGTCTTCTTTATGCTGGTCTCGGATACAGTGAGATTGTGATTTTTCAGCAGAGTGTCTTTGACCCTTAAGGCACTCTTCTCATCATTCTCTTCACTTATTTTGTCGACCAGAAGAGCTGTCTTCCAACAGTGTAAAGAAAAACAACAATCCTGTAAGTTACAGTGCAGTAGGCCACAAGTACAGCACATCATTTACAGTACACAATAATAGATAGATATACTGTGTTTTAAAGTTTTATAAATATACAGCGATATAAACAATAATAGATAGATATACTGTGTTTTATAGTTTTATAAATATACAGCGCTATATACACAATAATAGATAGATATACTGTATTTTATAGTTTTATAAATATACAGCGCTATGTACACAATAATAGATAGATATACTGTTTTTTATAGTTTTATAAATATACAGCGATATAAACAATAATAGATAGATCAATAATATATAGTTATATTAATATGCAACAATATAAACAATTATAAATATATAGACAGTATAATATACTTACGCGTTAGTTACCGTTGATGTCCTCGTGCTTTGTTTGGTCTTTCCGTGTGCATGATAGCTCACGGTGGCTGCTGGTACAACGAGGCCAGAAGCACCTAGCCAGCGTTGGATATCTGCAATTCGTTGTCCGCTCGTGTACTGCTGCGGCCGAGTTTATTCGAGCATTTGCCCGTTCTCGGCCGCAGCAGTAACCTGGCACGCGCCGGAGGGTGCCGGGCGCGCGCCGAAGCCTCGGAGGAGAGGCCCGCCGATCGGGGCTTCCTCCTCTCCTCACCGGGTCCTCCGGGTCCCCCAGAACGTCCCGCCGCCGTCCTCACATCCGCGCGACACCAGGGCTCCCTCGGGGAGCCCTGGGCACGCGTACAGGCGGCACAGGCACCCGATGACGCGTGACCACGCATCGGTGATGCGCGGCACGCTGAGGGAGTGAGGCTCGCAAGCCGGGACATATCCCGGCTTGCGGAATGAGCCGTACTCAAATAAAGTGTGCCGCCTGTGTACATCTCCTTAATTCTCATGCTGAGATCCTTTGAAATCTTTTTAACAGGCATAGCTTTGAGTAGAAAGAAACACAAGCACAAGAATGTATATTCGATGTTTAGTCGATGTGTATTTAATGTGCAGTGAATCCACAAAATGGATAGTGTATTTATACGTTAATGACTCACATTAGTGTACGCCCACTTTTAACACCTGCACCTCGTTGCCATGCATAAAAGGTGACACACTTTGCATAGCCCACCACTCGATGATCTGTATCTGAACTTTCCCTTGTCCAGATACTGCATTGTGCCATCTGCTTCCATGGATCAACCCCGATTCTATGGACGCGGGAACCCACTCGCCTCTGCCGTGCCTGTCATGCAGAAAAGCGAAAGGCGGGAGCCATTTCCAAGCCAAGGCCAAAGAGAAAGGCTAAGGCTCATAAACAAAACTTTCTGCTGACCCCAAAGGCTAAGAAGCCTTATTATGTCAAGTAGAAATTCGGTGATGTACACTCAAAGCAAAACAAATGTCTGCCAACCCATCGAACCCGCAGGCCACTTCCTCCATTACGCTTAGATGACTCTGCTGCTGCTCTCCCGGAAAACCACAGCCCATCTTCTCCACTACTCTTCGACAACTCTGCTGCTTCTCTCCCGGAAATCCACAGGTCACTTTCTCCATCCCTCTTCGACGACGCTGCCGCTTCTCTCCCAGAAAGCCACAAGTCACCTCCTCCATCCCATTTCGACGATGCTGCCGCTTCTCTCCAGGGAACCCCCATATCATCCTCCATAGCACCCATCCACCCAGATGTCCACACCACCCCATGCACAAGATCCAGCTCGTTAGACTGCATGCTGAATGGGTTAAGTGTCGATATCCCCGGGAACTATGCTGGTAAAGATAGATCTTCTTTTAGAGACCATGCTAAAAATGGATCAACGGATGGAGAAGATGGATCAACGGATGGAGAAGATGGATCAACGGATGGAGAAGAAAGAGACTGACATAGTGGGGATACAAAATTTGCTCGGAGTTCATGCCCCTGTATCTCCGACGCCGGAGCAGGAGGGTGGCATGGATGGGATGAATGGGACCTTCAACCTTCCATCACCAAGCGCACCCCCTCCACCAGAAGAATATGTGTACATGTATGCCGTTGACGAGGATGATATGACAACCCCGTCAAGACCACGCCAGGAGACAACACGACGACCAAGACAGGAGGAAAGCATCCTCCCAGACAACCTACCCTCGCCCGCCGCCACAAGCACACCCGCTCCCAGAAGAATATCTGCAACCACATACGCTTGCATTGAGACGGTGCCCAACAACATCCTGCGCGAGCTGCCCCAGCCACTCAGGGAGAAGTATAGGTTAACAAGTGCTGGTGTTCCCCAGAAGTATGCCATGTTAATTTTCAAGCACCACGTGTCCTATTTGGTGTACTGCGGGTGGGCCAACAATGTAAACTACGAAGGAAATCGCGAAAAAAGGGCGCTTCCTGAAAATTTAAGAAGGACTTTTGTGGAGGAATTGCGGAGCTATTTTTCAATTACTGATCCTTTAATGAAAATAGTGAGAAACTCCATTAATGGCATTTTGCGTCATTCAAGGCATCGGCCCTGGAGGGACAATCTGGTGGGTATCGAATTCGCGTGACTGTTCAAATGTTGTTTAATTTTTGACTTGTTGCTTTTTTTAAATTGTATTAATAAAGAAATGTATTTACTTACACGAGACCTGCATAACTCCAGTCCTCGAGGGCCTGTTTGCAGCCCTCGAGGAATGGAGTTGTGCAGGCCTGACTTACTGTATTCATAAATTGCATTCTTAACAACTTTATTGTATTAATAAAGAAATATTTTTACTAACACCATACTGTGCACCTGTGCTGTAAATGTTTTGACTGTCTGTACTTCAATAAAGGAAATGTTGCATGTTTTAAATTGTATTAATAAAGAAATGTTTTTACTAACACAAGACCTGCACAACTCCAGTCCCGAGGGCCGCAAATAGGCCCGGTTTTCAGGATTGAAAGCCGGGCCTGTTTGCGGCCCTCAAGGATTGGAGTTGTGCAGGCCTGACTTACTGTATTCATAAATTGTATTCTTAACAACTTTATTGTATTCATAAATAAATGTTTTTACTAACACCATACTGTACACCTGTGCTGTAAATGTTTTGACTTTCTGTACTTCAATAAAGGAAATGTTGCATGTTTTAAATTGTATTAATAAAGAATTGTTTTTACTTACTCAAGATACTGTACATAAATGTTTTTACTAGCAGTACACCATATACCTGTAAATGTTTTGAATTGCTGTACACTTTAAATGTTTTTAAATTGTATTTTTAAATAAATGTTTTTACTTACTACATAAATGTTTTTGTACTTACTCCACCAATAAAAGAAAATGTTGATTTGTTTTAAATTGTTTCATTGTCTCCTTTTATAACAAAATACAGTGTTTCTAGAACATACAGTACAGTACTGTCCAGGCATACTGTACTGTACTGTATACTGTAGGCATGCTCAGCACTGTACAGTACATCACAAGAGTATTTAAACAATACATGCTGTACGGGTATAGAATACACATATGTACTTTAATACATGTAGAATAAATGCATACTTTTTATTTTTCGGGATTATTATACAGTATGTATATAAAAAAAAGTATTGTGTACTGTCTGAAAACAGCAGCATACTGTTTCAGGTTTTCTATGAAGCTCTCAGTTATTCTATCCTAATCAATAACAATGGCCACTAAACTGTTAACTCCGGTACGTGGTTTTTTAAATCCGATTCAGCAATGTGCAGGCATCGTTATACAAAGCGATATTATACATCGATATCCCTCCATTTGCCGTTTTCCGCATGAGATGACAAAGTTTTCTTCTCTGAGGAAAAATAAAAGTTCAAGTTTTACTGTAATGGTCAGTCAGTCCCCCTAAAGAAGTTCCCACAATCAGTCCCACCAATAATTTTCTCAGGGGGCGTCTCCTGTTCACATGCGCATGCGCCTACTTTAGATGTGATGACACGCATATGCATTTCAGGAAGGTTCCAATGCGCATGCGCCTAGCTTTCCACCAATTGTTCAGTATCTTCTGTAGAAGCTGCTCAGCCAATGATATTGCTTACAGGAGAATCGCTTGACTGTGCATTGATATTGATATTTCAAAAAAAGAATAAAATACGGTAACATTACTAACCATAGACTTTGCCAATCAGCTGGCGCCGAGCCACTGCCAGTCCCGTATTCTTGATTATACTTGTAGTTGACAGGTGACAGCGGGGCTACTACACCTGTAGTTGACAGCTGATGAGGCTGGAAATCGCTTTGGTACATGAAAGCTTGCTGGAACCTGTACGCGAAATCCGGCTCAGGTTGCAGGTATCCGGGTGGGGACAGACAGCAAGGGTTGCCGGTCCCCAGGTTTTCACTGATGGTCGGACCGTTATTGGAAGCTGGCGCTGTCGCTGGCGCATTGCTTGCCAGCGACTGACGCTTCTTAGTTGGTTTTAACATGACCTTTTGAAGTCTCTATGACCAAAGATACGGGAAAAATCTGGTGCTACACACCAATACCCTCCAATAACACCGGGATCAATCCGAAAAAAATACGGATCGATACATAACTTTTTCCTTATTTCACGCTTCCACACATGAGCATCTGGTGAAAATTTGTAAAAGTCATAGTTTTCGATAAAATACTGATAAATTTGACCGACTGTTGCCATCTTATCATCTGTTGCATTGATTGCGGCCCATATTAAATAAGCGTACGTTATGTCAGGTTTTTGGAACACGGACTGCAGCGGTGCACTCATTTCGGGACTCTCTGGACAATAAAACAACACCAGACACTGTGCATTTATTTTTTAATATGAAAAGCATAAATTGATACATTATTGTAACTTCTTCAGTACCAAGGTCAATTTACAATAGACCACTGTGGTACTTTTTTAAACACCTGCAAGTCGACACATTACTGAAGCGCATGCGCATTATAATTCATGAATATCTGCCACCTGGCGGATACGTGAAGAATTGCAACCAATTAAATCCGAACCATTATCAATAAACACATCAATAAACACATCAACCGCGGGTGACGCCGGCATTAATGCAACATGAATGCGGCATGAACGCGGTGAAGTGCGTGGCATTCGGAAAAAATCCCCCCCAAAAAATCGGAGATGTTGGAGAATAAAAGGGGCCGCAGCTGTATGTGGAGTTTGTTATTTGCATATTCATATATAGTATATCTCAAATGTAGTTTCATGTTGTTGGTATATATGTACATTTTATTATTTACTCTTCATTTAATTTATTTTATTAAATTCATTTATTATTAAATGTAAGTTTTTTAAATAAGTTTAATTTTTGTCAAATCTATTTATAATTAAATTATTTTAATTTTAATTGTTGTTATTATCGATCCTTGGCCGGATCAAGCTGGGTCCTCATAGAAGCAAATTACTTGTGTCATATGTAATTGATTGTGTTATATGTGTTCAATTATTCAATCAATGAAAATACCTTCCTATATATACTGAGAAGTGACACCTAGTGGGCACCTCTGATGAAGTCATCCTTGATGACGAAACGCGTAGGGCGTGACATAACCGTGCGGCTATCATTCACATATGAACACTATTGATGCTGGATGTGAGCTCCTGTGCCCTCGCAAGTTGGATTGGGTACAGTCTATACCGGCTTGTAGGAACTCTCAAACTACCTGTTTCTGGAGGAACTCTATTGCCGGGCACCCAAGGGAAAAGGTTCTGTTTCCGGTTTATGCGGTGGAGTGACACAGGAGAACGCTGGGACCTCGTGGCGTGCCGAGAGGACTGCGTTGTTGGCAAATGAGAGCCAATCTCATACATGCTTGATTTTACAGTACCTTTTGTGAGTGGGCATTCAATTGATTTCATGTTCCTTTAATAAATATTTTATAACAATAATACACTAGGTGTGCACCTGTTTGTTTTCTTCTTTTCATATATATATATATATATATATATATATATATATATTAGGTGACGGTGCCTGCTTTTGAATACAACTTTTGATATTACCAAGTGTGCTGTCTCTTCCTTACTTTGTGTTTCTTGGATTTCCTGGATCTCCTGGTCTGCCTGGTAAGGAGCCTTGCCATTAATATATATAAATCTTACTGGGATGTGTGGTGGAATTATATATATATATATATATATTATATATGATATATATATATATATATATTATATATATCTATATATATATACACACATATATATATATACACCAAATTAAAAAAAAAACCTCCCCAATCCCCTCAATACATATAAAAATTCCCCCAAGACCCCCAATACATATTAAACAAAAAGACTTACCTTGTGGATGATCAGGCCGGGTCCAGTAGATGCCGGTAGGGGTGGCATGGAAGGTGGATGCCGGTGGGGGGTGGGAGGGGGAGTGAGGAGCCAGCTGCATGAGGCTGGGAGGGCCGCTGCTGCAGGGGGTGGTCTGGTGATGTAGAGGGGGGCGATGTTGCAGGGGGGTGTATTTGGGGGGTTGCCGGTCCTGCAGGTAGGGGGGGCGATGCTGCAGCCTGCAGGGTGTGGCCCGGTGCTTCAGCCGGCTGGATGAGGCTGGGGAGGGCCGCTACTGCAGCGGGTGGTCCGGTCCTGCATGGGGGGGGCGATGCTCAGGGGGTGGCCTGGTGCTGCAAGGAGGGGGGGGGGGCGATGCTGCGGTGGGGGGGCCTGGCGGCAGGCACCTGTCTCACGAGGCTGCTCCCGCACGCGCCGGGCCTCCCTCTCACGCCTGCGTGCTGGAAGCTTAGGCCAGCTGCTAACTTCCGGCGCTGCCGATAGGGAGACCCGGCACATTTTTTTATTTTGTTAAAGTTTAACTGGCGCCCGGTTGTGCAGGGGTCCTGGGCGGCCGGGCCCCCTTGACTCACGTGGCCCAGGATGCCAGTATCCTTTGTCCCCCCCTCTTGGCGACCCTGTCTAAAGTATCCAGGCATGATCACAGTTGTAGTCAGTTTAGCTACTGTAAACAGTTTTCTTCTCTTCTCTTTCGTAATCAGAAGTTGAACTTGTCCCATATGTAGGGTTTGGGTGTTGATTGAATTTGAGCGTGATCCAACCATTTCTGTAAATACTTCATGGAAGCTGCAGGAATTTCTGAAGATTATAATACACTGGGAAATAAACTTCTTCAAAAGGAATTATTTGCAATCAAGATATTGAAGTAATCAGAACAAAGAATACTTAGAAACATTAATTAGCATGGTAGCTGTGCTTTTGACATTGGTTCTAGATATCCTATGGGTACTGTATTTCGCTACCATTCTGTAAACCTTAACAGGAAAGGAAGTCAGTAATATGTAATTTGGTGGTGCTAATGTAATGTAATACATGACAGCATATTAGTGGTTAAAATGTGTTAATACTAAGGAGTACTACTACTTTTATCTTGATGCAGAACCATCACTTTTCAACTTACATTTTCACTTTCTTTAAAGAAAGGAATTAATTAAAAAAAAGATAAATAATTTATTTCACCCTCCTCCCCTTTTCTTTAATAAACGAGGTGCTGTTTTTTGAACTGGTTGTGTCAACGTTTTGCAGCCAAGAGGCTTTAGTAAATAGATCCCTCTAGAATTTTCCAAAAGTCAAGATTCACCCAAATTCACCAGTTTTGCAAACATATGCCACAGTTTCCCACATCTTTAACCACTCATACCTTACTCAACAAAATGTAAATGGCGATGGGCAGCATCCACCTCAATCTAATTGGCTTCTTCGCCAAGATTTCATCACCCTTAAAGTACATACTGTAGTTTGCTCATTTTTTAATTTATTTTTTGTGAATAATGAACATATTCATACGTGCTTAAAAGAAAAATAAGGGAACATTTCATACAAATGTAGTATTAAAGGCATCATTCTTATGGACATTTGTGGGGGCTACTAAACAGCACAGAACTTCAGCAGATGAGGAGATATAGATGTTAATGTAATTGCAACTTCTGGCACCTTCAGCGGGACATACACAAGATACCAGCGGGAAAAGTGACCATTATTTTGAATCAGCCATGTGTGAGAAGGGAGCTGGGCAACCGCACTATTTCACCCTGGGAGCGCACCAGCGGGGCCCATAACATTGGTTAATCTGTACTATCACCATTCATGGTATTTTTACTATCTGCTTCTGTGTTATAATGTACTGTAGTGCTGTATCTTCCTGCCTCTTCTAGTTACACACATTTGTATACAGATAAGATTGTCCTAACTTCCCATTGCATTGTGCATGGACTGCAGAATATACTTGCAATTAGATGGTTAATGTAGAAGAGCAAAAAGGACAAGCCGTGTCTCTGCATCACAGCTCTGATTAGTGTGGGCTTTGTCTTTACGCACTGTCTGTGTCAAGTTTTTTACTTTCTATAGATTCAATGCAGTTTTAACCAACAGCATTAGAAATTTCAGATCAAAAGATTGATCCTATAAATGGTTTCCAGGCTCATCTTACATTTTAATAGCTTCCACTGAGCAGATAGTATCTGAATGAGTGATGGGGTGCAAATCTACATTAGAAATTCAGCAAAGTGAAAATGATATGGTATGATGAGAAGCTAAAGGTCGAGGTTGGACTGGAAACAGATTCCATTTCAGGAAACTTGTAGGTAGCAACACAAGATAAGGACACTGTGTGCTGTACAAGTGTGCGGAAAACAGTCTGTTGTGACATTCAAACTGTACAAGCGGAAAGATGAAACAAACATTTACAATGATGTAATGGATACCTGATAAAATCCTAAACATGGAAACACTCCCAAATGAGCAGAAGAGAGAGTATCAGTTTTGTTTGTTGATAGAGTTGTGTAATCTGCTAACTAGGAACATACAGTATTTTGGTTCCAGTGGCCCTTCTACTAAGGAGGACTATAATAAAGTAATGGACATTACAATGGGTCAAACTGAATTAATTGACAACTTTATTTTTAGTTGAGTGAATTGTTTTAATTAATCTTAAACCCTTGTGTGTACTGTATATTACGTGGTGCTATTCCATAAGACACCTTGTGACAGAAGAAACCTTGTGACCTATTGACTTGAATTAGCTATGATGTGTCTTCTGGCACTGGAAGGGATTACAACCTTTTAGCAAATAGCTATAAATTGATATACCAAATAGGTAAACATGGGATGGATGTTGATCCAGGGAGTAATTTGATTGTCATTATTTGAAGTCAGGAAGGAATTTACAGTATGTTTCCCCTTATGAGACATCATTAGATGATATTTCTCTGAGGCTTTTTGTTTGCTTTCCTCTGGATCAAAATACTGTAAGTACAAATATAGGATAAAGTATCTTTCATCTAAATGTAGCATACTGTAGGTTGAACTTGATGGACGTGTGTCATTTTTAAACCTCATCTACAATGTAAATATGTTTAAAGGTAATATGGTCTCAGGGTTTTTCAGCCAACAAAACTGTTTCATTGTGTGTCTGTCAGTTAAAACTCTTATTCCACAGCCAAAGTGTCCACCCTTAGCAATTCTCTTAATTATGAAGCAATCATGATACCTTTACAGTGACTCTTTTTTAACAGTGTAATAAAATTCCAGTCCTGGTTTTGTATTCCTAATTGCTGGCCTGTTAGCAGCTTTGGTATAATAGAGCAAGATCTGTACAAAGAACCTGGATCATTCTTCATTTTCATACACCTGGCATACATATCTACCATCTTACTATACAGTAGCTGGCAGTATATAATTAACCAAACTATTGAAGAGCAATATCCAACTACAGTGTTCACAAACCCTCTTGTTTTCATGATGTTTAATAGTTTGATAAAACTGAGTTTTGCAGACACAAAGATAGTACAATCTAGTTTTTTTTATGCCTGTGTCACAGTAAGAAGGTGCCAGATTAAGGGGTGGGCTGTCCGGGCACTTCCCCTGAGCTCCAACCTAAGAAGGGTGCTGGGCGCTCCGACCCAGAAGCCATCTTTAAATGTCTGAGACCTGCACAGCCTCGTCAATGTCAAAGGACATTTAAAGATGGTGCTGGTGTGACGGGCGCGGGACTCGGAGCGGCAGCAGCAGCAACGTGGAACATTCACTGAGCGGCGGCACAGGACAGGGCGTGCAGGACATGTCCCGCACCATCACTCCATCAATGCCTTTTGCTGCTGCTGCCGCTGCTGTCAACGCGCTGAGTCTCGTGCCTGCCGCTCTTACACGCCAACTTTAAAAATATTCCTCAACATTGATCAGGCTACACAGGGTTCAGACAGTTGAAGGTGTCCGGGTCAGAGCACGTGTTCGCACTTACCAATTCCATCTCCTCTTTCAGTGTCTAATGTCACGTGTTGACACATTTCCATGACAACGGGACATCATGTGATGCGTGATGCTGCAAGAGGAGGGCCGATCTGCCTGGGTGCAATACTCCCTTGGCCTGGCACTGCAGGAAGATAAAGTGACTTTCACAAGGAAGTGATACTGGGAATCATGCTAGGTTCACTCCCTTCAAAGATAGTGTCCTTGTCCCTAAGCTACTCTTTTAGCCCATACAGTAGCTAAAAATAAACTTTAAGCTAGATACATCATATAAAAGGCAACTAATTAATTGTACTACTTTAAAGGATTTTCACAACCAAAAAATCTTAAAATCTACTGATTTAAAAACAATTTTAGTGTTAAGTACTGTCGCTGTATCAGGGACACTATGTGGCTGTATTCCCTCTCTCACTGGTTCATTGGCCCTCCCTAAGGGAAGAGAGTGACATAATTAGACTGGAATTAAAGTCTCGTCTGAGGAGGGTCCTGCAGGAATATGGGGAAACAGCCTAAATACAAATATAATTAATTTTCCTTTTTCCCATAGGTAGATGTTTTTTTTGTTTGTTTTAACAGCCCTCATAACATTGCCCAATCAAATCTTTCCTATGATTACAAATATGCTAAGTAAAATATTTCCGTATATATTTGGTTAAGTAACCATTCATTAGTGTTAATGCACAGAGGCGACAGTTCTGTCTATTGCTAATGTGGACTTGGCATCATGGAAAACAGGAAATCTCTTGGATGTCTGGCCAAGTGGACTTTGACAAAGCTTCTTTTCTTTGTTTATACACTTAAATAAACATGTAGTTCTGCAAATACCGTACATTGCCATTGTGCAGTGGCACAGATTAAAATACTGACTGTATGTATTGTATAGAGCAAAGGCATATGAACCCCCTTTGCTGCCAGAGGCGTTTGCAATTGACTACGAAGAATATATTCACCCCTCACCTGTTTCTTTGTGGAGGGTATAATTGACACACAGATTGGCAGAATGTAATACAGTGTGTGCATCATTTAACTTCTCTAACGTCTTCGTATTATAGGCTGATGCACACATGACAAAATAGTTGCACAGAGTATTGATAAATTGACACTAAAAGACAAATACCCAATGCTACATCCGGTGTGACAAAATACATAGTTAAATACTTCAATATTAGTATTCTCATGAATAAGGGTCATTGATAAAAAAAAATTTACACCTGATTTTTCTCTATACTTACCTTTGGACTGAAGCACGCCATGCCGGGACCAAACAGACTCCTTATACTGTGAGTTAATTTCATTATTTATTTCCACGGATTGTCCTCTCGTAGCCAGTGTGTTTTCCTCATTGCTCCAGGCGCCTAGACCGCCGGGCTGAGACATGTGCTCCATTACAGGGTGAGTGTTGTTTCTGCACCGCTTACCCTTGGTTGTACAGTCGTGCTCCCGCAAATTGGTCTTATCATATGGGGCTCAATGGCGAGTGTGACTTTTTCTTATAACACACACAATACTGTGCAATTCGGATGGATTACTGCTACATTCTACATGGGTCCCTGATTTGTTTATTATACTTCTACTCCATGCTGTGATATTTTGTAGCACCAGTTAGGGGATTGTTACTATTTCTCCTGTAGATGAACATAGAAAAATAATAAAATCTGTAGTTCAAAAAATGCCTCCCCTTGCTGATATAATGCCAACTACAAATGAGTTGAAATAGGGAAAAAGCATACACAAGCAAGAAATATTTGCAGCAATCACACAGGAAAAACAGTATTAATATACCGAAAATACTAAGAGCAAATTGTGGTAGCTGATAATAGAAAAATCACTGAATAAGCAATTCAAAACCTATTGCAATATTTGAGTAATAACTATAAAAAGGTCAGTCCAGGTTTAGAACAAAGTCCATACAACTTCATCATAAAATGTAGGCGGTACGTGTGGATACACAGTCCCTAAAACATGAGGAGAAGAGAGGGGTCCCCCAACCAAGCTCCCACTCCAACGCGTTTCGACTACGGTCTTCTTCTGGGAGTGGTATTAGCACACGAACAAGCAGACTTTTTACAAGTAATTGCATTAATCCAAATTCACGCAAAAAACACAGTTAATTAGACTAAAAACATAGTTGATTAGACCAGCTGATTTTCATTTGAACCGGTATCATACAGATGGTTTCAGTCTCCATAGCGTCCGACGTCACCAGCTCCCACACTGACCATCAGGTGAGGGACATTCCCACAAGTGAGTTTCTCAGACTCAGACGTAATTGTTCATCACAGGACATTTTTGATATTAGAGCAAAGGAACTTAAAGATCGTTTCTCCAGGAGGGGTTACAGCAAGACTAGTGTTGCAAGGGGCCATAAAAATAGTCTCACTAGCAAGAGAGAGACTTTACTACAACCTAAACCCAAATATGTATTGGGGAGACGCTGCAGATAATTTTTCAGGGATTCAAGCACAGGGTAAATTTCTTTAGGGAGATCCCTACACCTAGATTTATAGGGTACCCCAGTTTCCCAGTTGTAAGTGTGTGTGTTTTGCTGCAAATAGTTGTGGATACTCCTTTTTCCAATAAATTCATTCTATAAACTCTATGTTTCTGTCTGGCGAATTCATCCCTTGTGTGATTGTCCTGGTCTCCCATTACAGGCTATTTCCTGGTGGCAGTGGTGGGATCACCAAGATCAGCATCAAATATCTGTCCTCAGTAAGGTCTCAATTTTGCAGACAACAGAACTCGGAGTTACAACTATTTCAGTTCTTAGAAACACACCCCTTACCATTCCCTGTAGCTTAGTCAACATACAGACAAGACTACAAGGATGTCGGCCAAGTATCAGTCCTGGACCTTGGACCGGATCGCACTCCGGTGTGAGGAGTGCGGAGTACCTACTGGGAACCATGACAAGAACCAGCTGATTGCCGACCTGGTAGCATATGAGGCGCAGTTCTCAGTGGTTAGAGCTGAGGCACTAGCCATGCCTGAGGTAGTTCCTTGCGGAGAACGGGGATCACCCACCAACTCTGGTGATGAGTCAGTAGAGGCTCTGGCGGAATGTCTGCAGCAGAGGTGGGCATGCCAGCATACATTAGGCCTGCGCTGGAAGACCTGGGCAGCAGGGCCACCACTGCTGACCGAGGGCTCAGGCCAGTCAGGCACTTCTTGATAAAGTTCTTTGAACGAAACGCGTAGAAGGTTTGCTGCTGTCCCACACCCATATGACCTATCAATAAAGGACTGTTTTTGCAAGACCTGCTCTTTCTATCTTTGCTGTGCGCTGCACACCCTGGCTTTTGCAGTCAGGCACCCTGACTCACATATGGCAGCTTCGCCACGTTTTGCGAGGACACAAATGATATTGATGGATATTTGCGGTCCTTTGGAACTTTTGTGAAATGCATGACTTAACTTAAGAGGACTTGGTCCTCAGCTGCACGGCAAAGCAGCCATGGCACACCATGAGATGGACAGGGAGGATGCAAGGGACTTCCCGGTTGTGAAAGAGGTTCTCCTGGCACATTTTGCCATTACCCCGGAGACCTGCCAGACCCAGTTCAGAGCCCTGAACAAAATAGTCTCAGGATACACACCTCGAGTTCATGTTCCAGCTAGCGCACCAGTCTAAAGGGTAGATCGCTGGGAGTGAGGTGACAACCTTTAAGACACTCCATGACCTTAGGATCAAAGAGCAGTTCATGCTAAAATGCTTGACTGAGGGGCGAGAGTGGGTCACTGACAGCAAACCAGCCAGTGCGAGGCAAGCAGCCTCCTGGCAGATGACTTCATGGCCGCATGTCCCAAGTTCCATAGGCGACTCCCGGTATCTTAACCCTGCAGTGCCTTTCTGGTCGCAACAGCCTGATCCCGACCGAACCAACGCAAGCTCTTGACAGCAAGCCAAAGCTCCTACCAGCACCTGGCCGGTGGATACCGAGGTCGTCCATGAATGGTGGTGCTTCAGGTGTAACCGGACAGGGAACATGAAACGGTGACTGTCCCAAGCTTCGTCGACACCACGTGCAGGTGGTGGGCAACGTATCCCAGCAACCCAGGCTGTCGCCTGGATAGGCAGTTCAGATGATCCAGCACCCTCACCTACGTTCCCAATGGCAATTGCAGCGGCCCAATTGACAACCCCTTTGTTCCAGCCGAACCAGCTTCCCAGCTTGCCATAGCCGGGCTTGGTCCCACTGACGTCTGGATCAAGCACCTCCAACCGGTGACCATTGGGGACCGCATGACCACCGGTATGCTTGATTGCGGAGCTTCTGTTGTTTTGGTTTGGCCTAATATGTTCGGGCTACCGCACATTTTACCCAGGGAGGGGATGAGGGTGACCCTGGCGGATTGGGGAAGGAAATCCCTCCAAGTAGCCCACGTGTTCCTGGACTGGGGCGCGGGCAAAAGCATCCGTGATATCTGCATTTTGCACGGCTTAGATGCTGATGTACTGTTGGGCAATGACTTGGATCAACTCTGATGCAGCTACGAGGAGGACGAATCCGTAGCTGTGGCCAAGGTGACTCGGAGTCAGAGTCGCCGGTAACCCGATCCAGCATCAGCTGTTATTAGGGTCCTAATCCAGAACCCATCACTCCCCGGATCTAGGAGCCTCCAGTCATGGATATTCCGAAGGAGGTTGACCTTTTAAAATGAGCGTAGCCCGCCTTGACTGTCCCTGACTGTGTGACTAGGGCCAGTGGCCTGGAGCAGAGTCAGATGTTCAGGGATTCCATACAGATGGACTCGAGCTTGGAGGGCATGAGGCAGCGTGCTTCTGAACCATCCTCCAAGTCTGGATCCGAGCGGATCCTGTGGACTCTTATGGGAAAAATCCCCGGCAGCTCCGAACAGATCATGGACAACCAAATGTCAATTAGTGGTACCTAGTAAGTACCGAGCACAGTTGCTGCATTTAGCGCATGCGTTCCCGCTAGCAGGGCATCACAGGGTTATCTATACGAGAGCTAGGCTGACCCACATCTCTACTGGCCGGGGGTATTGCGTGTGGCATCGGAGTTCTGCCGCACCTGTGATACATGCCAGTGAGTGGAGAGGCAAGGCGATTGGGTGAAGGCCCCCTGAGGCCTTTTCCAGGGATTGGGGAATCCTTCCAGTGGGTTGCGGTAGACATCATCAGGCCTCTAATGATCCGCAGTAGGTCAGGGAAAAGCTATATTTTAACGGTCGTGGACTTTGCGACCAGGTACCCAGAGGTGGTGGCTTTTTCCTCCATGGACACCCATAAGGTGGCTGATGCGCTTATAAATATTTTTACTAGGGTAGGCTTCCCTAGTTAATAATCACCACTACACACCATCCACAAGTATCTGTACCCTGCTACCTTTTCCCAATAAAATGGAGGAAATATTACAGGACTTGGAGTGATTTAAAAGGGAACTGTGTTAATGCTATCGGGAGCCATTCATACCAACGTGCCCTGGCTTCAGAATAGTAAAAAGAGGACCGTGTGCCTTGGGAAATACACACAGAGGAGCTGCTACCCACAGCCTTTATGCTAAAGATACAAGCGAGCAGCTTACGTAGCAAATAAATAAACAGCAGTCTCTCACCACATTGCACAAGCACGTTGCTACACAGAGCCACAAGCCTCTACACAGCAAACTACCACAGCTTTATGCAAAGACAGTGAGCAGCCTTACTTTGCTAATACTACACAAAGGAATCACACAGCAGCTACTACTCAAAGACTTTATGCTATACAGAATAGTCTCTGCACCCCAGGACAAGCAGCAGCTTCACTCTGCCAGACAGGGCAGCAAGCTTTATACAGCAAACTGCACACAGCCTTGCAACTAACAGTGCTTCTCTCACAATACCTAATTGCCTTTTTCTCTGTCTGAGTCCACCCGCTGCTCAGCCCCACAGTGAGGAGCCAACGGACATCTGTAAGTACAGCTACCCCAACGCTGCACGCTGCAGGACACCGCTCGGCATCATCTGAGACAGACGCCCATCGCTGACAAGGTAAAAGACCGCACGCCACACGCACTGGCAAAGGCCTACACACACCTACAGCATGGCAGAACTCAGAGCCTCACCAGACATCACGCAGGAAAGCGATCTCTCAGACACAGAGACCGCTGCGCATCTGCAACAGGCGCAGGCAGGCGCAAGGCCTAAACGGACAGTCACACTGACACAAAAGGCCCGCGAAAAATATGAGAGCGACATTGAAGCACACCGCGAAAGGTTAGAGAAGGCCTGGGAGGACACTGGTTGTGAAATATGTAACGTTGCAAGCACTAGTGATCAGGAGAAACAAATTAGGCAAGCTATAGCCCAATTGAGGTCAAGTCACAAACGTTACCAAATGCTGTCACAAACATATCTCGCATACCTAAAAAGAATTAACACAGAGGAAAGCCTCAGCGAACGCGACCAGCAGGAGGCAACTGACCTGGAGCGTGACGGCTTCGTGCAGACCACTATTACTGAGGCCGAAGACCAGAGAAAAGACCTTTTGCTGGAAACTGCATCGCAGCGCTCAAGCATATCCAGACACTCATCAAGGTCAGCAAGATCAGTGCAATCTCACGCGTCTAGCGCAAGCGCGAGCGCTACCAAGGCGCGAGCCACAGCAGAGGCCGCACGTGCCAGGGCCGAATATGGTCGGAGAGAGGCAGCCGTAAGGGCAGAAAGAGCGCGCATAGAAGAGGAGGAGCAGAATGCCGCCGCCGCTGCCACTGCCAATGCCGCTGCCACTGCCAATGCCGCTGCTAATGCCACCGCCGCCAATGCTACCGCCGCCGCTGCAAATGCCGCCGCTGCCGCGGCGCGTAAAAAGGCCGAATTGGACGCGGATCTAGAGGCACTTAATCAAGAGAAGGAAGCCGCCGCCGCCATAGCCCAAGCCGAAGTCCTAGAAGCAGCTGCGAGACAGGACGGCGGGGAGCAACCGTACAGACGGATAGCTTCAGAGGATCCAGCCCAACGCACTGAAGACTACGTAAGGAGCCTCTTCAGTGTAAACACCAGCGCACCATCTCAACACGGAGGGAGCGACACCACAGACAACGAAGACTCGCTAGGACCACGAGGAGAAGACGCTGCTCTGTCAATGGCATACGCTGCCTGGGATAGCCACAGCCGCAACAGTGATCCACACGCCAGAGCGCACACGGATGCACCACAACAGGCTCGTAATCCAGGTACACCCACGCAGGAGAAAACAGCCCCTCACACTGGCCAGCAGCCATCACGCGTCCACGCCAAGGAAGAGGCGACCGCACAGACCGTCCCAGCAACTACATCAGAACGGGGCAAACGCGCCGACGTCTCAGGTCTGACAGACATGCCAAGTACATGATCCGGCGCGACTTGGGTGCACGCAGACGCATCACATTCGACGAGCCCCCCCTGAGAACTACAAGGAAGTGGAAGTTCACGTTCAAAGACGCAATCGACAGCTTGGACTTCTCAGCACAGGGAAGAGCTCAACCTGGTAGTTAAGTTCTTGGGGAACGTATCCAGGGAGCAAGCGCAGAGACTTCGGACGGCAAACGCACATCAACCCCAAGTAGGTCTGGACCTAGTGTGGGAAAGGTAGAAGAGACCTATGGCAGCTGAAGCAGTCGAGGATTCACTCTTCAAAAGAATCGGAGCTTCCCCAAGATCACGAGTTAAGACTACTCGAAGTTACGAGATCTTGGAGACCTGCTGCAAGAACTGGGTTCGCAAGGAAGACCATTCCTTATAGGTTAACGCCCTAGATTCAGCTCGTGGAGTGAGACCCATCCTGGAGAAGCTACCCTTCAACCTCCAAGAAAGGTGGCTTTCACAAGGTTCCAAATACAAAAGGGAGAAGCAGGTTGTCTTCCCCCCATTCTCATTCTTCGTGAGCTTCATCTGCGAAGCGGCAAAGACAAGAAACGACCCCAGCTTCATCTTAGGGGCGCAAACCACATCCAGCGCCAGCCACCCGAGGAACGAAAGGTCAACAGCAAGGTGCAAGGACTCCAGAACACCCATCTCGGTCCACAGGACGGACGTGCCCCCTACGACCCACGCGAGTCCCAGCCAGACGGCCGACAGGGACAAAAAACCAAGGGACCTTAACAAAGAATGCCCTATCCACAAAAAGCCGCATCCACTTAACAAGTGCTTTGGATTCAGGATGAAACCCATAGAGGAGCGAAAGAACCTACTCAGGGAATGGGGAGCCTGTTTCAAATGTTGTGCTTCCACAACTCATTTATTCAAGGACTGCAAAGAAGCTATGAAATGCACAGAGTGCGATAGCGACAGGCACATAGCCGCTCTACACCCGGAAGCTATGAAGCCCAAAGCAAGCAAAGCCCCTAACCCTCCGACAAAGCAGGGCGGGGAGGATGAAGTGGGAGACACACCCCCCCCGACGTCAGTAGCATCCAAATGCACAGAAGTATACGGAGAAGGAAACGACGGTAGATCTTGCTCTAAAATATGTCTGGTAGCAGTGCACCCAGAGGGACAACCCCAAAGAGCCAAACGGATGTATGCGATCATCGACGACCAGAGCAACCGATCGCTGGTCAGGTCAGAATTCTTCGATATGTTCAACATACAAGACAGTACTTCTCCTTACACTCTCAGAACGTGCGCAGGGCGAATGGAGACTACAGGGAGAAGAGTGAATGGCTACACCATATGCTCAATAGACGGCAAAGTGAGCATGCCCCTTCCCACACTCATCGAGTGCAATCACATGGCAGAAGATAGGACTGAGATCCCCACGCCAGACGTGGCGCGACACCATCTCCATCTAAAAACCATTGCCGATCATATCCCACCACTAGACGAAGATGCCCAGATCCTGCTGCTACTTGGCAGAGACATCATGAGAGCACACAAGATCCGCGAACAGCGAAATGGGGACCACAACGGCCCAAGCGCTCAAAGGCTCGATCTAGGATGGGTGGTAGTGGGAGAAGTATGCATAGACAGGATACGAGGACCCGACAACGTAGGCGCCCTACGAACGAACTTGTTGGAGAACGGTCGTATATCCCACTTCAAACCTTGTCCGAACCACTTTCAGGTCCACGAGAAGCTCGAGACCAAAAGGAACTATGGAGACGCACCTGTGGCAAGAAAATACCCCAACAACCTAGGGAGTACAGTTTTCCAGACAACAAAGGACGATGACAAACAGGCGCCATCAATGGAAGACAAAGAATTCTTGAGGTTAATGGATAAGGAGCTCTTCAAGGACGAATTGGGCAGTTGGGTGGCCCCACTACCTTTCCGTTCGCCAAGAAGACGCCTCCCAAACAACAGAGACCATGCTATGTCTAGGCTCACTTCGCTCTGCCGCAACCTACAAAGGAAAATGGAGACCAAGGAACACTTTGTGGCCTTCATGCAAAAAATCTTCCACAGTGGCCATGCAGAGTTGGCGCCCCCACTGAAAGAAGGCGAAGAATGCTGGTACCTCCCGTCATTTGGCGTCTACCACCCCCAGAAACCTGGCCAGATCCGAGTGGTATTCGACTCCAGCGCTCAGCATCAGGGAGTCTCCCTAAACGATGTTCTCCTCACCGGGCCGGATCTGACGAACAGTCTTCTGGGAGTGCTGATCCGCTTCCGCAAGGAACCTATCGCCGTAACCGCAGACATTCAACAGATGTTCCACTGCTTCCTTGTGCGAGAAGACAACCGTAACTACCTAAGATTCCTTTGGTACCAAGATGACGACGTAGAAAAAGAAATCACGGAGTACCGCATGAAAGTACATGTCTTCGGGAACAGCCCATCACCTGCAGTGGCAGCCTATGGCCTCAGAAGAACGGCCCAAGACGGAGAAGCAGAGTTCGGGAAAGACGCCAGGAGCTTCGTCGAGAGAGACTTCTATGTGGACGACGGATTAAAATCAGTTCCCACCGAAGAAGAAGCCGTAGATCTACTCAAGAGGACACAAAAGATGTTAGCGAAGGCCAACCTAAGGTTGCACAAAATAGCTTCCAACAGTGCCACAGTGATGAAGGCGTTTCACGTAGATGATCAAGCACCAGATCTCAAGAATTTGGATCTGGGGACCGACACGCCTCCCATACAGCGGAGCCTGGGGATAAGCTGGAATCTTAAAACAGACACCTTTACGTTCCAGGTAGCCATCAAAGAAAAACCCTTCACACGTCGCGGAGTCCTGTCCACCGTTAACAGTCTCTACGACCCGGTAGGATTCGTGGCTCCTGTCACTATACAAGGGAAGTCCCTCCTCAGAGAAATGTCCTTCGAAAAACAGGAATGGGACACCCCACTACCTCCAGAAAAACGGAAAGAGTGGGAAACGTGGAAACACTCCCTGAAGGCCCTCGAGCAACTTCAAAACCCACGCCCCTATTCGCCTATATCTCTCACCGCCGCACATACCAAAGAGCTTTGCGTGTTCTCAGATGCCTCCACCAAAGCTATAGCAGCGGTGGCCTACCTAAAAACCACGGACGTGGATGGAAGTTGCCACATCAGGTTCATCCTTGGCAAAGCTAAGCTGGCGCCACAACCTGACCATACTATACCCAGACTCGAGCTGTGTGGTGCAGTGTTAGCAGTAGAACTGGCGGAGCTTATCGAGAATGAGATGGACAGCAAACCAGATGCCGTCAAACTCTACACAGATAGCAAGGTGGTGCTGGGATACATATACAACAAGAAGAGGAGATTCTACGTATACGTAGCTAACCGTGTAGAAAGAATCAGGAAATCAACCCAACCAGAACAATGGCACCACGTGCCCACTGAGCAAAATCCCGCAGATCACGCCACCAGATCAGTACCCGCATCTCAACTGCAGAATACGTCGTGGCTCACAGGACCAATGTTTCTTGCGCAGCCTGCGGAAACGCTACCAACCCCAGTTGACGATTTTGAACTCGTGGATCCCGAAAAGGATACGGAGATAAGGCCCCCACAAGTATCCGTAGTACTCACCAATGTATCGCACAAAAACGCATTCGGATCACATCGATTCCAACGCTTCTCAAAGTGGACGGCCCTTCTGCGAACAGTAGCCCATCTCGGGCATATAGCCTCCTCCTTCCGCCAGACACCAGACGATAAAACTACCGGTTGCCACGGCTGGCACATCTGCAAAGAGCTGCGCACCGTAGAGGAAATCACAAAGGCTAAGGAAACTGTTCTGAGTCATGTTCAAAGGGAAACATATGCGGAAGAGATCAATTGCATTCGCGGAAAGAAGAGTGTTAACAAAAACAGTCCACTTTGGAAGTTGAATCCCTTCATCGACAACGACGGCCTCATGAGAGTAGGAGGCCGCCTCAATAAGTCCCAACTGAGCAGGGAGGAAAGCAACCCTCTTATCATCCCTGGCCGGCATCACATCGCCACTTTGTTGGTGCGCCACTACCACGAACAAGTCATGCATCAGGGACGACACTTCACCGAAGGCGCCATTAGGGCGGCGGGCATTTGGGTCATTGGCATGAAAAGGTGCGTGGCCAGTAATCTCCACAAATGTGTTAGGTGCCGAATGCTGAGAGGCAAAAGCCAAGACCAAAGGATGGCGGATCTACCTGTCGACAGACTTAACACAGAACCCCCCTTTACCTATGTAGGACTCGATGTATTTGGGCCCTGGATGGTCATCTCACGTAGAACTAGAGGCGGGCTAGCAAACAGCAAACGATGGGCGGTACTCTTCACCTGCATGAGTACACGAGCTATACACATCGAGGTTATAGAATCTATGGATGCTTCAAGCTTCATAAATGCCCTCAGAAGGTTCTTTGCAGTCAGAGGACCAGTTAAACAAATACGCTCCGATTGTGGTACCAATTTCGTTGGAGCATGCAAGGAATTACAAATAAACACTAAGGACAATAGAGACAATAGTATCCAAAGATACCTGCGCGACCAAGAGTGCTGTGGACTTTTAAGAGACATTGTGGTGCGTCAAGCTAACCAAGAGCTGCGCACCCACCTGGCTTCCCTTACTGGAAGGCCTGGCCAAAGGACTTTGATGCCAGTGGTACCAGCCGGTATCACATTGCTATGGAAATATGGACCTTTGCAGTATATTGTTATGTTGTATGTATTGCACATATGTTCCACATAGCTTGCCATATAGTGGTATCTACAGATACCAGACGGGGAGTGTTATGGAACAAGAGCCACATTTCTGACTCACCCCCCTCTCTCCTTTGCAGTTTCTGCCTGTCAGAGTTTATTCCCAGCTGCATGGAGTCTGCAGACACATACTGTGCCTGCGTGGCTTGCAACAATGTTGCACTCCTTGCCTGCGAGCATGACATCAGTGAGCTGCTACAGCAGTCTCTGAGATCCTCACCAGAATGGGCTAGTCTGCCCCCCCTCCTGTTTGTTCAGGCATGGTCTGCCCCTAGACTATTCCTTTGCCCACACCGCACCTCACTTCCTTTTCAACCCTGGAGACAGTGAGTAAAGAACCTTTCTCTGTTTATAACCCTTGGTGAGGCCATCTCTTTTTACCGGTTTCTAACTAATAATCACCACTACACACCATCCACAAGTATCTGTACCCTGCTACCTTTTCCCAATAAAGTGGAGGAAATATTACAGGACTTGGAGTGATTTAAAAGGGAACTGTGTTAATGCTATCGGGAGCCATTCATACCAACGTGCCCTGGCTTCAGAATATCCCCAAAAAAGGATGGAACCACCCGGTTCTGTATGGACTTCCGGCAGATAAATGCCCTTACCGTGTCAGATGCCTATCCCAAGCCTCGGATGGATGAGCTGTTAGACGAGTTCGCTGGGGCAAGGTATCTGACCACTATGGATCTGAGCTGAGCTGCTTAATCGCCTGCTAGAGGGATTGCAGGGGTATGCCAGGGCAAACTTAGATGACCTGGAAGTCTTTAGTAATTCCATGTAGGCGGTCGTAGCCTGCATCCACAAGGCCGGGCTAATGCTAAAGCCGGTCAAGTGCCAAATAGGGATGGCAGAGGTTTTATACCTTGGGTACAGGGTAGGCAGGGGGCATCTGAAGCCTGAGCATGCCAAGGTGGAAGCCATTGTGGGGTGGCTGGTTTCCAAAACCAAGGTGCTAGCCTTTCTGGAGACCACCGAGTATTACCGCAAGTTTGTACCATACTACAGTGTCCTGGTCAAACCCTTGACTGATGACTAAAAATAGGCTCTCGCACATGGTAACCTGCTCACTGGAGTGTGAGTGGGCCTTCTCAACTCTCAAGGCTACCCTGGTAGCTCACTACTATGACAAGCGGTTCCTTATTCAGACCAATGCCTCTCTTTGGTATCGGTGCAGTGCAGATGGGGTTGAACACCCTGTCATGTTAAGCCGCAAGTTATTTGATCGGGATCATGCTTATACTACAATTTAGAATGAGTGCTTGGCCATAGTATGGGCCCTCCGGAAACTCCAATCATACTGTATGTGTATGACCGCCCTTTTACGGTCATTATGGACCATAATCCCTTGCAGCAGATCTCTCGGGATATTGTCAAGCTGCTGCGGTGTAGTCTGGCCTTACAGGAGTATGATCTCACCGTACAGCACAAAAAGGGGAGTGGCCATGGCAATGTCGATGGACTTTCCCAGCAGGAAAATCAAGGGCCGGCAAATTTTAGACCTTCAGGTATCATGCTTGGGAGTCAATCCATTGGGGTCACTACCCAAGAGCTCACCGCTTAACGGGGAAGGTGTGATGGTAGGGGTAAATGTGACTGCTTTTATTAAAGGTCAAGCCCTTCATTACCCCTACCTGTCAATAATACATCTGTATTATTTTATATGTGTATATGTATTCTGTAGCCTGGTTCCAGCACTTCAGGGACCAGGGGTTAATTTTGCATTCAGATGGACTGTTCCAAGTGGTCTGTGATCTTTCCAAGGAAGTATCTGCATGTAACTGTGTTTGTCTTTTCTTTCCTCCCACCAAACAGGGGCTGAGTGTGTTCCAAGCACTTGGGGGAGGGTTGATTCCTTGTGAGATAAGAGCAGCTTTTTGTTCTATGTGAGATCAGACTTCTTGAGTTGCAATAGCTGGAAGGAGCTATGAGGCAGCTGGGAGTAATGGGGAGACACTGCAGAGGATTTTGCAGGGACGCAAGCACAGGGTAAATCTCTTTAGGGTGCACCTAGATTTATAGGGTACCCAAGTTTCCCAGTTGTAAGTGTGTGTTTTTTTTTGTTGCTGTAAATAGTTGTGGATACTCCTTTTTCCAATAAATACATTTGATAAACTCTATGTTTCTGTCTGGCGAATTGATCCCTATTGGGGTTTAAGCTTGCTGGGAATGTGTGTGTTAATTCCATTTGTAACTGGCAACAGTTGTTTTGAGGTAGGTGGGCCCCCCTCCAAAACCTCACCCCTCCCCACCTTTTTAACTTGGGAGGTTTTTTCATTTTGCTGTAAGGACAGGACCTACTATGGATCCCCCTCATACAGAGGTAAAAGGGAATGTTCACAGTGTAGTGTTAGGACCTACAAATTTGGTTATGCCTTGACGTTGGCATGCAGGTTTATAGTGCTTTGGCCAAAGGGTTTAACTAAATGACCAAGAAAATATTATTGAAGTATTTAAATTTTTACTTATTACAATATATATTTTTGTCAAATTGGATGTAGCATTGGGCTTCCCTGACTTTTGTTATCTTGATAGAGGTCCATTAAAGGACCGAAACATCAATCCACTGTTAATCTAATAAAAATTCTTAAGAATCCACCAACGGATTGCTGAATCAGCTAATTGGATTCTACATATCCATCCACGGGTTGTGGAATCCAGAGTGTATCGGTAATATTTAAATATCTGCAAAACGCACATCGCCCTTTTTGAGATTGTTCCATTGAAACCTGCAGACATAAGGTACGAGCCGATCCGCTGCGGATCCAAATTCGCCAAAACAATTCTCTATCAGATACATCAAACTCTGTAAACCTGAGTTAATATTCCCCCCGCACCCTCTAAAAAATTACATTGTTATACATCAAAATTGCAGTCATAATTTAATAACTGCGATATTCAGCCCAAATCGTGATTGTAATTATATCATACGTTTCTGTAATAACTATTATTACAGAAGCTTATGATAGACATAACATTGAACCGTTTGATGCCTATGGTTACCAAGATTACCACAAGCACCAAAGGGGTTAATACATGAAAAAAACACTACTTAACCCCACTGCTCATCTTAAAGCATTGCTTTACTATCCACTAAGGTAACCAAGGAGATAACCTGTAACACTACTGCCCCCCTCCACAAAAAAAGTGACGTCACACCAGCCAAAAAGGGATGGCATCAGATGGTACATTAACCAATCCAGTTACTTTATGTATCTTGTGATGTCATCAATGTTGGTTGAGAGGACATTGTCAACCAAATTGTTGACTGATCACGTGGTACATCCACCATTAGGATTGATGGATATACCATGTGACTGTGAGATGGGATATCACAGTCCTTATAAAAGGCCTGGTACGTTTCATTTGATAGGAAGAAGACCTACAAGCAACATCTGGGAGAAGAAGAAAGAAGAAAAGAAGCAGAAAGAATTAATCCTCACCAAGGACGGCTCTCCTATCAACGGAAGATGCACTGCTTTGTGAAGTTGAGGATCCATCACTCTTCATCCAGGATTTATCTGGATTGGAAGAAGGCCATTGGGTTTATTTTACCCGATTGTTTGTTTGTTTTTAGGGGGGGAGGGGGAGTTGTGCCATTGTGGAAGGCTTATGTTTTTTTTTTTTATTGGCAATTTGGAATTTATTTGTTTGGTGGTTTTATTTTTAGGTTAGGCATCGGCTCTTTATTGGATTTTGCAGTGGGTGCCCTTGAAGATGAAGAGGATGGTCTTTATCCCAGAAGGTGCAAGTGACACTTTGTAAAAATTTTTTAGGGTGTTCATTGATTGACAATGTGGGTATCTAGGCCCCCGTTGAGGGCTTACGTAGGCACTCTGCCAATCAATGGATTTAACAGGGTTTTATTTCTGTTGGTATTATGTATTGTAATGTATATTTTCTTCAATGTTTCTTTTTATGATTTTCAATGTGCAAAAGTTCTATTAGGCACATTTGACTAATAGGACTATTGAATATTACTGTTGGGGGGGGCTCTTTTAGGTGTAGGGGGGCTAGGTGATGGGGGTAGTTGCCATGAGGGGGGGTGGCGGGAAGGGTTAACCCCTTCATGACATTAGCGGTTATCCACTGAGGTATTGAAGGAGGTGTTTTAATGTGTTTTAATATTGTTAATGTATTTTTTATATTACAGGGTTAACATGTATTGCCAATGTGAATAACTAGGTTCTGTATTGAGAGGGCCTAGTTATCCAAAGTGACAATTAATGAGAGTAAAAAAACAATAAACAGCGCACAAAATGTAAAGTGAAATAAAGGAAAAAGTAACCAGGAGTGCTAACCCAAAAGGCAATGTGCTAATGCCACAAGCGTGAGTAATACGGGACCTTAAGCCAGGGTATAATAATAGAGTCACCTGCAATCCCCCGAAAGATTGCTGACATCTCATAAAACTGGAGAACAAAAAGAGGAAACAGCGCACAACTCATGGTGTAGTATTTAAAAACTATAATAGTGAAAGTGACAATGGTGAGTAACACACGTACAGAAAACCTGTAGTTAAGAGCGTTATATGCAATAACAAGCATATGTTACCACAATCGACCGAGGACTGCCGCAGGTGGACTATGGCTATTGAGGGTTCACAAGTGCTTAAGTATGGAAATAAAAGAATAAATATTCAGAGTACTAGCAACACACTAGTGGAAGGATAGTGGAAAGTGTCATTTTCACTATTATAGTTTTTAAATACTAAACCATGCGTTGTGCGCTTTTTCCTCTTGTTTTTCTAAGGACAATAAATGAGTTTATTGTATGTTTAAAATTTATATTGAATAGTCTAGATAGGAGTAGAGTTATTTGAGAGGTGGGAGTAGGGGGTAGATAATTCAGGGAGGGTGGTTAGACCACTGGGTGGGAGGGGTGGCAAGAGTGGTTAAACCCTTCATTAAATTAGCAATTAGCCACTAAGGTGGGCAAGGGGGCTAGGTATTGTAGTTTTATGCATATATTAACCCCTTGTTGCTCTTTCTGGTCAGCTAGTCATTGAAACCCATTACCGGTTGACCCGTGGGCTACTAAGAGGTTAATATTTCCTGTAATGTATTGTAAGAACTATTTTATCATCTATTTCAAGTTGGTCTAGCGTATCTTGCCTATGTATATAATGCATACTGGACACCTAACAAGCTCCAATTAAACCCCCAAAATACCCACAACATATATATAAGCATATGAGTGTCAGAAGAGTGCTACTGAGCATGGCAATTTGCATTAAAACCAGAGACATAACATAAAACACAGACAGAGCTCAGTTTTTAGCACATCTAGTGAGACTCATACACGGTACAGTGCCTAAATATATATGGATAAATATCTAATAACTAATAAGTAAATGGTCTTTTAGTTTGACATTTTTGGCCAAAATTGT
>WSYH01009861.1:0-24749 GCA_036426205.1 Ascaphus truei | reverse complement strand
CTGTGCTGCAATGTATGCTCTGTGCTGCAATGTATGCTCTGTGCTGCAATGTACGCTCTGTGCTGCAATGTACGTTCTGTGCTGCAATGTGTGTTCTGTGCTGCAATGTGTGTGCTGTACTGCAATGTGTGTGCTGTACTGCAATGTGTGTGCTGTGCTGCAATGTGTGTGCTGTGCTGCAATGTGTGTTCTGTGCTGCAATGTGTGTTCTGTGCTGCAATGTGTGTTCTGTGCTGCAATGTATGTGCTGTGCTGCAATGTGTGTGCTGTGCTGCAATGTATGCCTCACTGTCCTGTTTGTTCTGAATGTTGCTCTGTGCTGCAATATTATGTCTGACCATGT
Source organism: Ascaphus truei (assembly GCA_036426205.1). Taxonomy (NCBI): domain Eukaryota; kingdom Metazoa; phylum Chordata; class Amphibia; order Anura; family Ascaphidae; genus Ascaphus; species Ascaphus truei. Next base: position 24,406 of record WSYH01009861.1, on the reverse strand, counting down.
GCTCTGGATGTATGGTTCTGTGCGCAAGTGTATGTTTCTCTGTGCTGCAATGTATGTGACGCTGTGCTGCCAATGTATGTTCCTGTGCTGCATGTATGTTCCGTGTGCATGTATGCTCTGTGCTGCAATGTTGTGTGTGCTCAATGTATGTTCGTGCTGCAATGTATGTGCTGGTGCTGCAATGTAGTTCTGTGCTGCAATGTAGTTCTCCGTGTCTGCATTTATGTTCTGTGCTGCAATGTATGCTCTGTGCTGCAATGTATGTTTCCTGTGCTGCAAGTATGTGCTGTGCTGCATGTATGTTCTGTCTGCAATGTATGCTGCAATGTGCTGGACAATGTCATGTTCTGTGCTGCAATGTATGTTCTGTGCTGCAATGTATGCTCTGTGCTGCAATGTATGTTCTGTGCTGCAATGTATGCTCTGTGCTGCAATGTATATTCTGTGCTGCAATGTATGTTCTGTGCTGCAATGTATGCTCTGTGCTGCAATGTATGCTCTGTGCTGCAATGTATGCTCTGTGCTGCAATGCATGCTCTGTGTGCATGTTAGTAATAGTATGGGTTACTTACCAACATCAACCCCTCGGGTCTGTAGTTCTATTCCCAGTCTCCAGGCTGAGAAGTGGAGCAACAATAGCAACAATGTATGTCGGTGCTTCAAGGGTTTAGTTCTGGCTGGCAATTTATGTTCTGTGCTGCAATGATGTGCTGTGCTGCTAATGTATGTTCTGTGCTCAATGTATGTTCTGTTGCTTGCAATGTTATGTTCTGTGCTGCAATGTATGTCTGTGCTGCAATGTTGTTCTGTGTTGCAATGTAATGCTCTGTGCTGCAATGTGGTGCTGCAATGTATGTGCTCTGTGCTGCAAATGTATGCTCTGTTTCTGCATGATGCATGCTCTGTGTGCATGTTAGTAATAGTATGGGGTTACTTTACCCACATTCCAACCCCTAGGGGTCTGTATGGTCTATTTACCCAAGTCTCCAGGCTGGCAGAAGTGAGCACAAATAGGCAACACCTGCTAACTTCCAGGTGAATCAATGCAGGGGATCTGTTTGAAAATGTGCAGACTTTCTCTTCGAGCTTTGCTGCAATTTACAGCGGGGAGACTTTGGAAATAAACTAGATTTGGTGCTTGTACCCGGCTACCCGTTTTGACACTTACCTGGGGGGGAGGTAGCCCGCTAGCGACTCTAGGCGGTCAGCAAGGTCCTGTGGCGGTGGCAGCATCAGCAGTGTGTTGTTCAGCCGCGCGGGAGCTGCAGACTCCATAGGTGTGCGGCAGGGAACCATGTGACCTGAGCTGGAGCAGAAGCGTTCCTATTGGACAGCCGGCTGTCCAATAGGAACGCCTCTGCTCCTGCTCCGGTCACATGGTTCCCAGCTCACATTAATATGCTGCCACCGCCACCGGACCTCTGCTGACCGGCCTACATGTCGCCGCGGACTTCCTCACGGGTCTTCCTCGCCTTCCGTCGCTGACAGCAGGTAAGTAATGATGTATTTTTCAGCTACCCTGACATTACCCGGTGCCCGGCCCACTTCTCAGTTGCCGGGTCCGGGTAATGTCCGGGTAATGTCCGGGTAGCAGAAAATCTGCCAGGTAACGCCGGGTACTCGGTACATTACTAAAATAAACCCCTATGTATCAAGGCAATTTTGGTGCCAAGCCGGAGCATTTTGCTCCTGTCCCTATATACAGTACAGTAGCAGATTTTTAAAATGGCGCCCCTTAGGCATTACTTGATACCACCCCCCGCCCTCCTGTTCCATGGACAACGTGACATATGCGCTCGCGCGCTCGCGCATGTACTGGAGCTCCACTCCAAGCCCGGCAACCGTCTTCCAATTCTGCCGCCCCCCCAAATTTTTGCCGCTTTAGCCCCGGGCCCATGGCAAATCTGCCACTGCCTATATACAAAGCATTTTGCCTCCAATTTTTTTCCCCCGCTTCACCTTGGGGAGGTCGTAAGGAGTTGGAGGAGTTACATGGTGCACAGATTATAATGATGTATCACATTCTGCGTCTCTGCCCCCAGCTTGCACCTTGGGGAGAGTCGTTAGGAGGAGTTGGGAGGAGTTACATGGTGCACAGATTAAATGAGATGTATCACATTCTGTGTCTCGCTTCCCAGCTGCCCTTGGGGGAGTCAGTAGGAGGATTTGTGGAGAGTTACATGGTGGCACAGATTATATGAGATGTATCACATTCTGCGTCTCTGCCCCTTTTGGCATCTGGGGAGAGTCAGTAGGGAGTTGGGGGGAAGTTACATGGTGCACAGATTATAAATAGATGTATCAACATTCTGCGTCTCTGCCCCAGCTTGCACCTTGGGGAGTCAGTAGGAGAGATTTGGGAGGAGTTACTGGCGCACATTATAATGATATTCTCACATTCTGCGTCTCTGTCCCAGCTTGCACCTTGGGGAGAGTCAGTAGGAGGAGTTGGGGAGGATTACATGGTCAACAGGTTATAATGGATGTATCACATTCTGCGTCTCTGTCTCTCTTGCACCTTGGGGAGAGTCAGTAGGAGGATTGTGGAGGAGTTACATGGTGCACAGGTTATAATGAGATGTATACTTCTGCATCTCTGTCCAGCTTGCACCTTGGGGAGAGTCAGTAGGAGGAGTTGGGGGGGAGTTATATGGTGCACAGATTAAATAGATGTATCACATTCTGCGTCTCTGTCCCAGCTTGCACCTTGGGAGAGTCAGTAGAGGAGTTGGGGAGGAGTTTACATGGTGCACAATTATAATGAGAGTGTATCACATTCTGCGTCTCTGCCCCAGCTTGCACCTTGGGGAGAGTCAGTAGGAGGAGTTGGGGAGATTACATGGTGCCAGGTTATATGAGATGTATCACTTCTGCATCTCTGTCCCACTGCACTTGGAGATCGTATAGGAGTTGGGGGGGAGTTATATGGTGCACGATTATAAAGATGTAGCACATTCGGCGTCTCTGCCCCAGCTTGCACCTTGGGGAGAGTCAGTAGGAGGAGTTGGAGGGAGTTACATGGTGCACAATATTATAATGAGATGTATCACATTCTGCGTCTCTCCCCCAGCTTGCACCTTGGGGAGAGTCAGTAGGAGGAGTTGGGAGTATTACATGGTGCACAGATTATAATGAGATGTTCTCACATTCTGTGTCTCTGTCCCAGCTTGCACCTTGGGGAGAGATCAGTAGGAGGAGTTGTGGAGAGTTACATGGTGCACAGATTATAATGAGATGTATCACATTCGCGTCTCTCTTGCCCCATTTGCATCTTGGGAGTAGTCAGTAGGAGGAGTTGGGGGGAAGTTCAGGGTGCACAGATTTATAATGAGATGTATCACATTCTGCGTCTCGTCTCTGCCCCAGCTTGCACCTTGGGAGAGTCAGTAGGAGGAGTTGGGGAGGAGTTACCATGCGCATCAGATTATAATGAGATGTAATCACATTCTGCGTTCTGTCCCAGCTTGCACCTTGGGGAGAGTCAGTAGGAGGAGTTGGGGAGGAGTTACATGGTGCAACAGTTATATGAGATGTATCACATTCTCGTCTCTGTCTCAGCTTGACACGCACCTTGGGGAGCGTCATAGGAGGAGTTGGGGAGGAGTTTACATGGTGCACAGTTAATGAGATGTATCACTTCTTCATCTACTGGTCCCAGCTGTGCACCTTGTGGGGAGAGTCGTAGGATGAGTTGGGGGGAGTTATTGGTGGCACAGATTATATGAGATGTATCACATTCTGCGTCTCTGTCCCAGCTTGCACCTGGGGAGAGTCATAGGAGGATTTTGGGGGGAGTTACATGGTGCACATATTATAATGATGTATCAGACATCTGCGTCTCTGCCCCAGCTTGCAACCTTGGGAGGTCCGTAGGAGGAGTTTGGAGGAGTTACATGGTGCACAGGTTATATGAATGTATCACATTCGGCATCTCTGTCCCACTTGCACCTTGGGGAGAGTCAGTAGGAGAGTTGGGGGGAGTTATGTTGGTGCACATATTAAATGGGATGTATCACATTCTTCGTCCTCTGTCCCAAGCTTGCAACCTTGGGGGAGAGTCAGTAGGAGGGTTTGGGAGAGTTACATGGTGCAACAGATATATGAGATGTATCACATTCTGCGTCTCTGCCACTTGCACCTTGCGGAGTCAGTAGGTGAGTTGGGGGAGTTACATGGTGCACAGATTATAATGAGATGTATCACATTCTGCGTCTCTGTCCCAGCTTGCACACTTGGGAGAGTCAGATAGGAGAGTTGGGAGGAGTTACATGGTGCACAGATTATAATGAATGTATCACATTCTGCGTCTCTGTCCCAGCTTGCACCGTGGAGAGTCGGTAGGAGGAGTTGGGGGAGTTGCATGATGCACAGATTATAATGAGATGTATCACAGTCTGCGTCCTCGCCCAGCTTGCACACCTTGGGAGAGTCAGTAGGAGGAGTTGGGGGGAGTTACATGGTGGCACAGATTATATTGAATGTATCACATTCTGCGTCTCTGCCCCAGTTTGTACTTTGGGGAAGTCAGTAGAGGAGTTGGGGAGGAGTTTATGGTGCAACAGATTATAATGAGATGTTACCTTTGCGTCTCTGCCCCACTTGCACCTTGGGGAGAGTCAGTAAGAGGAGTTGGGGGAGTTGCATGGTGCACAGATTATAATGAGATTATCTACATTCTGGTCTTCTCTTACCCGTTGCACCTTGGGGAGATAGTCAGTAGAGGAGGTTGGGGGGGTAGTACATGGTGCACAGATTATATGAGATGTATCACATTCTGCGTGTCTCTGCCCCAGTTGCGCCTTGGGGAGAGTCAGTAGGAGGAGTTGGGGAGGAGTTACATGGTGCACCAGATTATATATGATGTTATCACATTCTGCGTCTCCTGCCCAGCTTCACCTTGGGGAGAGTCAGTAGGAGGAGTTGGGAGGAGTTACATGGTGCACGATATTAAATGATATCATCACATTCTGCGTCTCTGACCCACTTGCAAGCTTGGGGAGAGTCAGTAGCAGAGTTGGGGAGGATTAAACATGTGCACAGGTTATAATGAGATGTATCACATTCGGCTTCTCTGTCCCGCTTGCACCTTGGGAGATGTCAGTAGGAGGAGTGGGGAGAGTCTATTTGTCACAGTTATAATGAGATGTATCACATTCTGCCCCATATGCCCGCATGTTGGCACTTGGGAGAGTCAGTAGGAGGAGTTGGGGGGAGTTACATGGTTACAGATTATAATGAGATGTATCAAATTCTGCATCTCTGCCCCAGCTTGCAGCTTTGGGGAAGAGTCAGTAGCAGGAGTTGGGGAGGAGTTACATTGGTGGCAAGTGGTTAAATGAGATGTATCACATTCGCGTCTCTGCGTCCAGTTTCACCTTGGGAGAGTCAGTAGGAGGATTGGGGAGGAGTTTACAATGGGTTGCACAGATTATAAGATGAGGTATCACATTCTGTGTCTCAGTCCCAGCTTGCACCTTGGGGAGAGTCAGTAGGAGGAGTTGGTGGGAGTTGCATGGTGCCAGCAAATTTCTAATGAGATGTATCGCCTTCGCGTCTCTGTCCAGCTGGCACCTTGGGAGAGTCAGTTAGGAGAGTTGGGGGGAGTTACATGGTGCACAAATATAATGAGATGCACACATTCTGCCGTCCTCTGACCCAGGCTTGTCGTCTTGGGGATGAGCAGTAGGAGTTGGGAGGAGTTACATGTGCAGCAGATTATAATAGAGATGTATCACATTCTGTCGCGTCTCTGACCCAACTTGCAGTTGGGAGAGTCATAGCAAGGAGTTGGTGGAGGATCAACATGGTGCACAGGTTATAATGAGATGTATCACATTCTGCACTCTGTTGTCCCAGCTGCACTTGGGAGAGTCAGTAGGATGGAGTTGGGGAGGAGTTTTATGGTGCACGATATATGAGATGTCAATCACATTCTGCGTCCTGTCCCCAGCTGCACCTGTGGGAGAGTCATAGGAGGATTGGTGAGGAGTTCAATGGTGCACAATTATAAGAGATGATCACATTCCTGCGTCTCTGCCCACTTGTCTTCCTTGGGGAGAGTCAGTAGGATGGAGTTGGGGGAGTTGATGGTCCAGATTTATAATGAGATGTATCACAGTTCTGCCCCATCTCTGTCCCATGCTTGCACCTTTGGGAGAGTCAGTAGGAGTAGGTGGGGGGGGGGGGGAGTTACATGTGCACAGATTATAAGAGATGTATCACATTCTGCGTCTCTTGCCCCAGCTGCGCCTTGGGGAGATCAGTATTTGGGAGGAGTTGGGGAGATTACATGGTGCACAGAGTATAAATGAGATGTAATCACATTCTGCGCCTCTGTCCCAGCTTGCACCTTGTGGAGAAGTCAGTAGGAGGAGTTGGTGGGTTTCCCTGGTGCAACAAATTATAATTAGATTTTATCACAGTCTGCGTCCTCTGCCCCGCTTACACCGTGGGGAGATCAGTGTGAGATTTGGAGGGTGACATTGGTGCCAGATATAATGAGATGTACACATTCTGCATTTTTGACCCAACTTGCGCTTTGGGAGATTCAAGATGGAATTGGGGAGGAAGTGTTACATGGTGCAACAGATTCATAATGAGATGTATCCACATCTGCGTCCCGTCCCAGTTTGCACCTTGGGGATAGTCAGCCGGAGGATTGGGGGGTATTTACATGATGCACAGATTATAATGAGATGTATCACTTTCTTGCGTCTTGCCCTACTTGCACTTGGGAGGATCAGTATGAGGAGTGGGAGGATATATGTGCACATTATAATGAGATGTATCACATGCTGCGTCTCTGCCCCCGCTTGCCCCTTGGGGAGAGTCAGTAGGAGAGTTGGGGGAGTTACATGTGCACAATTATAATAGATTTATCCATTCTGCGTCTCTGTCCAGCTTGCACCTTGGGGAGAGTCAGTAGGAGGAGTTGGAGAAGTTACATGGATCACAGATTAAATGAGATGTACAACTTTCTGCTCCTCTGTCCAACGTGTACCTTGGGAGGTCAGTAGGAAAGGAGTTGGGGGGAGTTACAGGGTGCAGAAGGTTACAAAAGAATTAGATGTATCACAGGCTGCATCTCTGTCCCAGTTTGCACCTTGGGGAGAGTCATTAGGAGGATTGGGGAGGACTTTACTGTGGCACAGACTTATAATGAGATGTTCACCTCTGTGCTATGCCCCCAGCTTGCACCTTGGGGAGAGTCATAGAGAGTTGGGGAAGGAGTTACATGGTGCACAGATTATAAGGAAAGATGTATCACATTCTGCGTCTTCTGCCCAGCTTTCACCTGGGGAGAGTCCTTAGGAAGAGTTGGGAGGAGTTACATGGTGGGCACAGAATTATAATGAGATGTATCACCAGGCTTCGTCTGCTGCCCCAGCTTGGCACCTTGGGGAGAGTCAGTAGGAGGAGTTGGGGGGGTAGTTTACAATGGTGCAACAGATTATACAGCAACCCGCTTAACGTACGCAATGGAACCGAGCAATTAATTAAAGGCTAAAAGTACTTAAAGTGAAGCCTATATCCCTACCTTTTTTCCACTTATCGATTCATGTACTGTCCTGGCAATCGTTATATACGTGCTCACTGATGTAAATAACCGCATTTGTAACAGGCTCTATAGTCCCTCCCTGCTGTGCGCACAGCTTCGGTACAGGTAGGGAGCCTGTATTGCCTGTTCAGGACGTGATGAGACAGCGCTGCGAGCTGCCGTTTTGCCTATTGGGCGATATGGACTTACTAGCGAGTGTCACTTTGAGTGAGTGACTTAAAGCTGGGTATGCTGTTAATGAGATGTTTTCTCTTTTTATTTGCCCCTTGCCCCAAAAATCCTCCATAACTGAGTTGGTGTAAGTCGAACAGTCTGCATCAATGTAGAAACTGTTCTCAGATATACCCAACTCGGCGGCAAAACCACGACAGTGCGTCGAAACACACGTTGCCTAACGTTCACACTGTAGCCGTGCTGCTGTATGGGTTCGTTTTGGTCCTACGAGGAACTCTGCGCCAATATAATATTATTTCTAATAATACATTCACCAACTAACACTCTGCTTGACTTCACCTGACTTCATTCAGCTGCATTATTTTTTACAAGACAGATTTTTCAAGTACCCGCGACCACAAATTGAAATCATCACAGAATTAGAAAACAGAACACATGATCAAAGGAAAAACAATCAGACAAATGGGTCAGTTTTTCAGTGTCCCGCTGGCAAAACGGATGGGGGAGAAATCATTAACAGCTTGAAACGGTGCTTTCCAACTTTGCCCAGGAGATGTTATGACATTAGCCTAAAAACACCAACACAAACCCTGGGACCAACCGGACAAATCCCCATTACTTTCCGTAGGTTTCCCTTAGTGTGGGGACGCCGGTGGGGGGCTGTTGTGACCTTGGTTTTGGCCCAGTTTTGCAGACTTCAGTAAAAATAGAACCTGCTATACTTGGGTAAATCATTGACAATGGCCAGCAGACCGCCAAAGATTCTCCATGCGCCCTATGTATGTAGCATCGGCACCACATGTAGGAAACAGGATGACACGCAAACATATGCTTTTTTGTTTTTTTTTTTTTGTGGTGTCCCCCCCCCCCCCCCCCCCCACCCCAACCCCCCCCCCGACCCCCCCACCACCCCCCCCCCCCCCCCCCCCCCCCCCCCCCTCCCCCCCCCCCGCTACCCCCCCCCCCCCCTCCCCCCCCCCCCCCTCCCCCCCCCGCCCCCCCCCCCCCCACCCCCCCCCCCCCCCCCCCCCCTCCCCCCCCCCCCCCCAACCCCCACCCCACCAATTATTTTACAGAATACCTTTATCTTATGTTTTATTTACCGTCATGTTTTTATACCTCATGATTTGTTACTACCGTCATGTTATTGATGACCTCATGATGTTATGGTGACCTCACTCCGTCATTCACATAAATAATTCTATTTTTCCCATCTTTTGCCGTAGATAAGACTCTTGGGCCCCCTCAGTTTGCCCATGTCTCCTCCACAGGCCCCTGTCAGATCCTTGGCTTTCCTTCATACTTTAAGATGCCTTATGTCTAACCCAAGCATTGTTGAGGCTTCCCTTGACCACGTCTTGTTTGGAGGCTTATTCCATGAATCCACTACTCTTTCTGTAATTTCTCCCTCAGCAATTTCCTTCCGCCCAATCTTCAAATTCAGGAAGTTGTTTTAAGCACAATTATAGCGCAATGTGCGCCACATTTCACAATTAAGTATAAAACTTTACTACATGTGTTCCGATCTCACACCGAAAGTGCAGCACATTGTGGTGACAGAATGCTTCCTCGCGCGACTTCGTCCCCTGGCCCCAATTCTTGCTATATTTATAATTGCTTTTAATTGCTTTATTTTTTATATTTCTCTATATAATCATATTTCTATTGCTTTGTTTTATTATTGTCTAATTGCTAGCTAACAAGTATTTTCATTGCAGGCCATATCTTGTGACGGCCACGCCCACTTGATCAGGCTTTAGTAGGCTTGTCATAATCTAAGGACAAATGGATCGACCCATACTCATAGGTCTAGCCATTGTGAACACAAACATTCTCAACGTATGCAAGAACAGTCGCTGGGCAGCCAGGAAGCATAGCATGTACTCAGCAGCAGTGACTGTCCCAATGGACTACCAACCGTCCTAAGAGCAATGTCTGATCGAATTGTACCACTTCCACATATGATGAGCGGCTACTTCATCTTGTAGACCACGAGGGCTACGGTTGTACGTCTACTTGACCGGTATGGCACCACTGGACTCGGATCCTGGACTAGAAGCCGCCCCTTCAATCTCTGCAGGGTCACGGGTTCGCTGATGACAATTTGGTGTAATTGTCGATGCAATGTGTGCAATTGGAGTCGTCATGACAATGTGACGGCTGGCGAAGAAGGAAGGGGATCGCCGCGTAGAATGTAAGGACACCAACGACCCAGCCATATGGGGGAAGGAACGGCTCGAACCTGCCAGTGCCGAGGGGGTCATGGCGGAAGGTTGGATTAAAAAGGCCGGAGATGCCACACAGGGATGGGTACATATTGCAGGCGATGCAGGAGTGGGGGAGGAAGGGGGAGAGAATTAAGAGGAAAAAGAAGGGGGGAGGCTTGGGAACACAAAAACAGCACGGGACGCCACACACAATCAGGAAAAACCCAAACGCTCTGACACGACTGCCCCACCCGACCCTGTGATGCCCACGTACCTGCCCACAACTGAACACTACACCACCGGCCCCTGCTCTGAACTCACGCGCCGTCAACCCACCGACCCAGGCCACAACCGGCACACGGCAACCGACGCACTGCAACCATACACCAGCCCGGGACGCGGTAGCACCTATCAACTCGAGACCCAAATCAAACGGAACACCTGGACCCACACACGACTCTAGCACCAGCCACACGCACCACCCAACCACTGCTCTTAACCGTCCCCACCTGGCACGTGACACCACCGTCACTGACGCCACCACAACGAGGGCCCACCACGCTCATAGACCCACTGGCACCTAGGCCCACGCATGTGATCCCATCACACCTGCCCCCGGCACCTACGCCACCACACGCTTGCCCAGCCGGCGGGGTCTGTGAGGCCAAACAGCCATCCGCGCCCAAACGTGCTACTGAGCGCACACACACAACCGGAACCACAACACGCTCGACCCACCTCACCGACCGACACCGCAGCGGCGGGACCACTGTCTCTGAGCCACGACCACAGCGACACCACCTAAATCGACCACCACTGATCGCCCTCATATGGTCAAGCATGACCATCAAGCAAATTGGGGTACGTGATCAGGCCAGGCGGATTTAATAAACACCAGGGGTTCCTGAGCCCAAATTTGAAGTGACAATCTGGACTAAAATAATTTATTCAAGCCCCAATATTTATAGCCATTCACACAATGGCTCGGCGTTATAGACTACTGGGGGGTTTGAGGTCAGTATGATACTTTCCATATATTAGGTGGTATTCTGTATAACAATGGAGGTATACAATTACATCGTACATGAAATAGAAGGGGATGGCTTGGCGTAGCTCACCTGACAGCTAGTATAGTTGCCTAGATGAGTACAATTCCGTCTGGCTGCGTCATCATGAATCTAGGGAATCAAAGAGGTGATATATTCATTTTACTTCCTTTCCATCCATTCCCTTTAAGCAAAGAAGATCTTGTTTTCCCTTTGCATCTACTGTATGACATTTGGCACTATGCTAAACTGCTGTCTACAATCCTCCTAAATCCTTCCCATCAAGGATTCCCCTATTTAGCCCCCTTTTAATTGTACGTGCCTGTTTATTTCTTGGTTTTCCAATTCATAACCTTACATTTATCTGTATTAAACCTCATTTGCCATTTCCCTGCCCACGTTTCCAGTCCTCTCCAATTCCTTCTGGATAGAAATTACTCCTGCTCTGATTCGACTACCCTTACACAATTTGTGTATCAAAAAGATGTAGACTGTTGCTCTCTATGCCACCTCAAGGTCATTAAAACCAGTTAAAAAGCAGGGGTCCCAGTACTGTCCCTGAGGTATCCACTCACAACTTTAGCCCACCTGAAAAAGTTCAATTTATGACAACCCTCCTGTTGTCTGTCCTTTAACCAGTGTTTCAATCCAGGTACAATATTTTTACAGAGGCCTAATTTTCTTTATTTGTACCTACCCTCTTGTGTGGACCGTATCAAAAGCCTTTGCAAAATCTACTGTAAGTAGACCACATCAAGCCATTACCCTGGTCTCAATTCTTACTTACCTCCTCAAAGAAACAAATAAGGTTAGATGGCGTGATCTATCCTTCATAAATCCAGCTGAACTATTACTATAATTTTTTGTTTTCCATTAGTAATTTCCTGATATTAATCCCATATTACCTTCAAGTAGCTTCCACTAAAAAGGTCAGCTTACAGATCTGTATTCCCCGTTTGTTGATCTAGCTCCTTTTTTAAATATGGCACCACATCTGCTTTACACAATCGTTTGGTATGATCCTTGGAAATGGAGTCCTTGTTATTACATGTAATGGTTTGGCTATTATCTACTTAAATCCTTAATAACTCTTGGATTCTGTATGCCATTGGGGCGCAGGTGCCTTATTATTTGTTAATTTTATCAAGCCGCTTATGAATTTCTCCCTCAGTTAAACAATTGGTCATAATATGGAGGTTGGGGCTTCCTCCTGCAGCACGACTATTGCAATTGATTTTTCAGGGTACAGAGAGGGTAGGTGGAGTAAAGGGAATACGATCAAGAATTAAGCAGAATTAGGGGTAGGAGAGGGTAAGATGCGCAACAGGGGGAGGAAAGAAAATGCGTAGAGGGGACTGGTAAATACAGAGGCAAGAATTTGTTAATACCTCACTTTTTTCCATATCTCCCTAATCTGCCTGCCCCATCTGACACTGAAGGGTCCTATATTTTCTCTTCTAATTTTTTAGTTACAAAGAAGTTTTTAGGGTTATCTTATTTCTATTGATCTTTTGGTCCTTTCCATTTTTGCTAATTTGATTGCCCTTTTGCAATTTTACATTCCTTATAATTCTGATACGATGTCTCCGTCAGTTCTTGACTTAAAGAATCTAAACTCCCTTCCTCTTTCTTGTCCATTCCTCCCCTACCTGTTTATTTAGCCACATTGGTTTTTGACTTATTTCTTTTTATACTATTCCCCAGGGTAATACCTGATAAGTGGCTTTTTCTAACCATGTTGTAAAGACTGCCCATTTATCTCTACATTTTTTCCCTGAAAAACACATCCCAGTGTATTACTTGTAGATTTATCCTCGTTTATTAAAAATCTGCCTTTTCTGAAAGTTTAAAGTCTTGTTAAACCAAATAATCTGTTTTTTGATACTTTATTTCAAATAAGACCATGTATGATCACAGTTTACCCAAATGTTCCAGGAGTTGACTATTTCTTACTTCTCCATTGGTTTTTATTACCAACTCCATAATTGCCCCTTTCCTGGTTTATTCCTTTAATAATTTGGTCTGTAATGTCTTTAAAGCACCAAAAACCTTTTCTTTGTTGTAATGCTAGCTCATTGCCCCAGTCATGTCTGGATAATTAAAATCACCATTATGCAAACAGAACCCAGTTTTGGAATTGCCATCTCCATTTGCGTTCACATATAAAATGCTATTGTTTCGTTTTTTCTATATAAAGTCTTGTTACTTACAATGTTTATTCCACATAAACCAAACATTACGTATGTATTCAAAGACTAGAGTTCCATATCTTTTTACTTTAAAGATAATAGAAATTGACAACAAAATACATTTTCTAGGTTTCTTCTTTTTTTGGGAAAACCAACTATATGGAAAAAGTCTCTAAAACGATAAATGTGGCATTTGTGATGTGTATCTTTGCAATTAGTTTCAGGAATATCATTAGTACTGTAGCGGGAAAAAACGCGATATCTTAGCTTTGCCAAAAAAGTCTGGAATTTACCTGCATTTTTTACCTGATAGTGATATTTAATTACCAATTATAGATCACCTGTACGGAAATAATTTCAGGTAAACACAAAAAAAAAATAAAGTCAGTATATGTTTAATAATATGAAATGAGCTCATGTGGAGATTTTCTTCTTGTAAAATAGAAATATAAAAAGAAATATCGTTAATGGTATATTTTTATTGGATGTTTATACACAACACTTTCCAACCTTACAACACCCTTCTTTAGGTCTGACACGTGTTCTCAAAGTCTAGTACAGGGGTGCCAACTCAGTCTCACGGGCCCCCACAGCCAGTTTTAAGGATATGCCTGCCTTCAGCACAGTGGACTCATTATCCCCAGCTTCAGCAGCGGTGGCTCAATCCGTCCCCAGCTATAGCACAAGTGGCGCAATCAGTGGCACAGTCTTCGACTAACACTGATTTAGCACCTGTGCTGAAGCAGGGATATCCTTAAACCTACCTGTTGGTATCTCTTGAGGACTGAGTTTGGCCGCCCTGACTAGTTATTAATCATTTTGCGTGCGATAATTTACGAATGTTAAAAGGACAGATAAAGGGGCAGTCCCACAGAGCCGACGAACGAAAAACAGACATCTTAATAAACAACCTTATGTATGCAACATATATAAAAAATACAATGCAACACAATGAATGCACTCCCTATCCTCTCTGCATCCCCCCAGTAACCAGAGCCAGGCTGTTTGGAACTATTTTCATGCATCTTGTGTCCTCCAATGTTATCCTTCCATAATTTCATACCAGTCCAATAGGTCCATCATAGGACTACAAGGATCAACTTTAATTTATTTATTATTTATAAAGATGTTTACCAGGAATAATACATTGGAGTTACCTCTCGTTTCAAGTATGTCCTGGGCACAGAATTAAGAAGACAAATAATACATGGTTTACAAATACAGTTACATACGTGAACGGGGTTATCATTACATACAGACATTGCATGCACAGTTAAAGAAATATGTTATAGGCGTATGTAACAGTTACAGACCAGATTAAAATGTGAGACGCTTTCGTTTTGTGAAAGAACTTAGACTGGTGGTGGCTGTGAGAGTCTTCGGTTGTTGTTCCAGTTTTGGGGTCACGTAAGAGAAGTCGGACGGACGGATACTTTGCTGAACCGTGGACCATGAAAACATTCTTTTGGAGTCAGATCTCAGATAATGTTCTGCATGTGGTAGGTGTGAGGACTTGTTTCAGATAGGCGGTAGCCTTCCCATAATGTATTTTGAAGGCAAACAGAAAGATGACTTTGCGCCTAGACTCGAGTGATGGCCAATCTAGTTCTTTTGAGCATTTCGCAGTGATGTGTGATGTAGTTCATTGGAGACGAAAATGGCATAATTTGAATTGTTAGAGGGTATCAAGGTTGCTAGGTGGGTTCCCACTGATTTCCACACTGGATTTTTCCGTGTTTGGGGCGAAAGCATATTGAATTGGGCTAGGAAATTGTCTTGGTATAGTATCGCTTAATTTGGAGGGACACATTTCGCATGACTTTGGATGAAGTGGGAGAAATGATAGATTTGGCCTGTAGTTTGAGACATTGTTTTTTTGTCCCCACTTTTGAAGATTGGGACACGCTGGGGTTTTCCAGGATTTTAGGGATAATGACCCGCAGACGGATAGAGTTGACTATGGAAGCAATTGTTTGTCAATTGTCTGGGGCACCAAGTCTTAGCAACTTAGATTGCAGTAATTCAGGTCCACATTGGTGCATAGTTTTTAATTTGAGGAGCGCTTGTGTATCTCCTCTTCAGATACTGGGCCAAATGAAATTGTGGGGGCAGTGTTGGGAGGGGTGGGACTGTGGAACTCCAGGATGAGATTTCATTGGGTTTGGTTCTGCGTTTCGCTAATAAGTTGTTTCACACCCCCCAAATTAATCATTGAATGCATTTTCAATGTTCCAGTGGGGTTGTCAGGTAATATCCCCCTTCGTGTTATGACTTTGATTGTTGATGGCTAGAAGGCTGGAATATATTGTTGATAACCATAGATGTTGATATATATAATATATACTCAAAATAACTAGTGATCCGTTCTGTGGCTAACGAAATGCCCTTTTATTTGTGCGAGCTTTCGAGATACACTGATCTCTCTTCCAGCGATGTTACAATGAATGAAGCAGCAAAAGCTATACATAAACAGTGGTCTCATTGGAATGTTATCTGTGCTGGTCCTTCCCCCGGTGTGGATGTGTTTTATGGTGGCGGTTTAAAAGGTTCCTGAAGAGCACGTGATGAAAGCGTGTGGTATGTGTAGCAGTGTGAAAAATTATGGAGAGCCCACATTATATACAGTTCTTTACAAAAGGTTGTGTGTTGAGTGGGAGTGATATAATTGGGTGGTGGGTGTGAAATGTGAGGTGTAGTAGCATAACTAAAAGTGTAATGTGGGATACTATGTGGTCCCTATTGGTGTCTGGGAAATGAAAAACAAGGAGTAATAATTAAATGTTGTGAGAGACAGCTGTGTGTGGCATACATCTAGCAACAGTATGTACATACATGGAATATAGCGCTCTGGGAGAGAGAGTTCACTTGTGTCATACTGACTCCATAAGTTCGATCTCCTGTTTATTGAAGCTCGGCTAACACGGTACTGATACCTCGACATGTATTTAGATATATTTATATAATATCTACTAGATATAATCTAGATTATTATTTGAAATATGTCAATAAAAATGATGTGAAATGAAATATATAATAACTGACAAAAATACAAACTTCACAACAGAAATAAAACTCAGAAATTGTAAACCCTCCAAACCACCTCTAGTAAGAACACAAGCCACTCGAGGGGAATAAATGCAAATGGGTAAGACAATACCGTGTACGTAACGTATATTTGAAATTGTAAAACCACTGAGAACTTTAAAAATAAAATAAAAAAAAAACAATAGGAATTTAAAAAAACAAGTACAATTCAAACTGTCTTATAATGACAGTATTACTGTGACGGTTAGTCCAGAAATCATTGTGAGGTCCCCTGAATGCCGAAACTGAAAGACATGAGATCGCATACGAGACACTATACTGTACCACAGTCTTGGTGTACCGGTTCTCCTAGGAGCCACATCCAAACATTGATGGGAAAGGCCACAAGCTGATCGCTTTTAATGCAATAAAGACTTAAACTTATTATATTTACAAATTTCACAAACATTTCTAACATCTGTGGACGCATAATATTTACATTACCTTAACTTACAAGTGGTTTCATGAGAAAAGATGCATCTAGTAGCATGAGTAGAGTCCTACTGCACCGAGAGAAAGTCCTGCTCTATAGTGTAGTACTCAAACTGGGGGCAACGCCAATTTTCCTGAGAGGGCCGCACTCTTACAGAGGCCCCTGCTCTTCCGCACACCTTTAAATGCAATGCTGGGGGAGCTCACAGGCCTCAGTAACTCCCTTACCTTGTCTCCGGCGGCTTAAATGACGTCCACGGGTCACATATCGTGACGTCAGAAACTAGGAGAAAAGTTTAGGGTGGGGGGTTGTGGGTCTCGGCAGGGTGGGAGAGCAGACAGTGGGCACATACAAAAAGTTTGCACACCCTTGCGTAGTAATATTGTTATCTTGTTGATATTATACAGGTTAAAATGCACTCACAAAGTCCTTCTCTTATACTCCGCGCCTGAACCGAAGTTGGCACTTGTGCAGATGCCTTTCTGCCTGGGATAATTGGATAACGGGGGCTAACACGAGAACGCCCTTTGCGTTTTTCGTCCTGCTGTGCCAGCATTTGCCTCCGCCTGCCCTGCTTCCCTCACACCCGAAACGCTTTCATTCCGTCACCAGCACTTCCCGGTGCTTATGCTGAGCCCCGGCGGCCGCGGCTGCCCGGCTGCTGCGTGGCGCGGTGGCAACAAGATCCTCCTTCTGTGGTGCCCCAGTAACTGCCTGCGCGCAACATTTTTAAAGACTACAGAGTTTTGTCTTTTCTATTGGCGACGGAGCGCTGGCCACTTCACGGGGCGTTTCACCAATGGAGGGCGAACCACCACTTGAGTTTCATGGCCGCGCCCAGCCCCCCCCTCCCCATCGCGATCTCCTGCGCTCAACCCACGGCCCAGACCGCGGCTTTTCACACGTGCACGCGCGCCAGCCCGCGCATGCAGCAGCCGCACCGGGGCAGCAGCCTTAGAAGTGGGCCACGGACACAATAGTTGTGCTGTACATTGAAGCATGCTTAATTGGTCGGCAATTGATGGCTTTCCTCTGTGCATTGTTTTAGCGAATGAAGTGTTTGGTCTGGCAGCTGTACACCTCGTGCTTGTCAAGAATACCATAATAATGTTTTCATTTAAATTGTATCAATCAGCTATTCGCCGGACGAAAGCCAAGAAGCCCAGTGTTAACACCAGGATGACATTATATAGTTAAATCCTTTTTTCTTCTCATACTAAGGGACCTTTAGTTACTTCTTTGCCAAAGCTTTTAACCTACAGCCACGTCACAGTATGGCCCGTCTGTGGTCCTTACACTGCTGTATCTTGCAAACGTTCGCTTC
Organism: Ascaphus truei; assembly: GCA_036426205.1. NCBI lineage: Eukaryota > Metazoa > Chordata > Amphibia > Anura > Ascaphidae > Ascaphus > Ascaphus truei. The sequence continues at coordinate 6,391 of WSYH01009861.1, read as the reverse complement.
CACCTGCTCTAAGTCTTCGTCCATAGAGCCCCAGCCCGTGCTCATCGCGCTGACGCTGATGCTCGCGTGACCGGTCGCACGATCCCATGGCTGTCAGCGAGCCATCGTGCGCACTTCGGGAGGCGGGGGGAGGCGGGGCAGTGACGTTGCTGGGCCAATAGCCCGCGACGCACCGACGTCACGTCACGCGCCTACGTCCACGGCGCCGTGACGTTGACTCTTCTTGCTGAGGAATTTCAGCAGTTTCACCGACAGCGCGCTGAAACAGCATTGGCTGTCGGCTGAAAAACCCAACTCGTCAGCACTCCTGCGTACGCTCGCGTGAGCCCCCTCTCAAGGCATCCTCATTGAGGATTCTGGTGCAGCATCGCGGAGCGTCCGCACGGCTCAGCCTGCCCTTCCTCCTTGCGCACCTTATGGAGAAAGACACTATTGGTCTAATGTATTAGACAGCAAATTCAGCCGTCATATAGATTATGTGTTCATACACAAGACGCACGTTTTATGAAGGTCTATGAGGACATTTTGTCCGCACTCAAAAATAAAATGCAAATATTAAGTTACAAAGGGCCCCCAAGTCTGGAAAACCATTAACATAAGATAACAAAGTGGACTTCTTTACTGTAACTTAGTAAATGATCTCTGTGTCCTTAATTGTTTAATAGACTCATTATTGGGGCATTATTGAAAAGCCTTTTATAACCATTGTGGTTAAGAACAACCACTCCCCGGGTAATACTTTTTCTTTTAAATTAGCTGTGCTGAAAAGAATATACATCTTTCTTTTGTCATGAGGGACGCTGCTGAAAAAATATCCACACATGGCAGAATTTCAAAGGAACCGAACATTTTTTTTCTATATAATTATGTAGAAACAAGTATTGTCATAGGGGAAAAAAAAGCAAAATGAAATTAGTAGTAGAATAGTAAACCATTAGACAAGTAACATTTAACAATATGTCATATTATATATTAATATATAATATATATAAATAAATAATATATATATATCTAATATATATATATATATATAATATCTCTATAATATATATCTTATATATATATTATATATTATATATATATATATTATATATATATATAATAGCGGCCTTACTCATCACCAAGGACTTCTGATCGGAGCCGGATCACGTCCTGAGCTGGTTGAGGCCGAGAAGCAATTATTTGCTGACTGCAGTCGCTCTCACCCATCAGGATTTCGGATCGTAGTTTTGCCGCCGAATCTCCAGCTGATTCTGAAGTTAGGTTACTCACTGCACCTCGTGGAGGACTTTGTACTGCCGAGCGGATTCTACTTGCGGTGATTTATTCACAAAATGCTTTATGATTTTTACTTTGTGTGCATTTGTTTCCTTCCCTGTCCCTTTCCAACATTAAATATACGGTCTTTGCTATGGGGCTTGCGCTCTTCTTTTCTCTATATATATATATAAAAAGGACAAAAGAGGAGAGACGCACGCCCTAGCGTATAAAAGTATTTAATGAGGGGTAGGGGGGAGAGAGGGGGGTAAAAAACGCACTTACAAAAATGCAATCAATCAAGCATATTGATATATAATAGCACCACCTCCGGTTTTTTTCTCTAGACTCTTGGGGCAGTCCCAGCTCCTTTGGTAAGGGAGGAACGTCACAGCAGATTCCCAGGGCTGGTAACACCATCCTGTTATACGCAGACTTTTGGGGCCGTCGTTTGTTTGTATATATATATATATTATATATATACAGATGGTAATATTCTGTATGCTCATTTTGCATGTATTAGGCTAGGACATTGTGAAAAAGCCAGCGCTGACCCCCGCTTAGTGGCTGCGCTGAGGCCCCCCCTCATTCCTAATGAGAGCGGCTTTAGATTGCGCTTCTGCGACGTGTTGGAATTGCGCGCCGCCCAACTTTTCATTTTTCCCCGCTGAGGTAACAGTGAACCGTCACATGACCACCAAAGGCCAATGGCAGTCCTGTGACCGTCGGCGTTGTGACCATTGTGCCTAGACCTGCTCCAGCCCCTCCTCCCGCCCTGCACACAACGCGCTCACTGACGCTCATGCAGGGACACACAAAGCTCCCTGCTTGAGCAGAACAGCATGAGCATCAGCGCTGCTCAGTGCTCTTGTTGTCACCATGTCTGAGGCCTTAGACAGGTCTGCTACCCTGTCTTTCACCATTATCGCCCAACATACATTGCTTCCACTCCAGCAAGGTTCGGGAAATGACAATGCAAATGAGCACACGTGCCACCTTTTGGCTTCTAATTCATTTTGACATGGATTCCTATAAAGTTATGGGGTTTGGTTGCATTGTACAGCTTTTCGCACAGCCTAGGTTAAGATGCATAGCCAGTAACCCACCACAACGGCCGTTTCGACCTTTGGGGTCTCTCAGTGTGAGATGGTATACTGGCTATCAGCAATGCATCTTTGGATAGGTTTCTACCACACTTAAGTTAAGTTATGGTGGGTAACAAAAAGTGACAACAAACCTCCACAGCCAGCATATAGCAAATGGAAATATTACGTATGCTCATTTCGCATTTTAGACAGGGTTCTGCATCCCCACCTTCCCATTATCACCCGCACAGTGGCTTCCACGGCAGTATATTAGACACTTGCAGGCCCCTGCATAAGGGGAATCAATTCCTGCAGGAGAGGTCCTTCCCCTGATAGATTGCAGTCTCAGGGGTAAGGTATATTGAAAGGACATTTTATTATACACTGAGGCTTCACACAGCATACACCGCAACCATCAGTAAGCGTAGGCCTTCAACTCCTCAGGATGTCCTGGACCTGCACTCCCAGCCTCTGGGCACCAAAGCAGTCCTAGCTCTTCTTTTACTCCATGGTGGAGTAAGAGGAATATTCTACCGCCCTCTCCCCAAATGAGGGGGGCCCACAGATTGGCAGAGCCTGTGCCCAACTGGTTTGGTTAACTGGCCTCTCTCACAGGTAGAGGCAAACTGACTAAATCAGGAATTTGCAGCTCCTTAAGTACAGGAAAAGCAGGACCATCCCTGATTACCTGATTGGCACAAGTCCTAGTTGCACCGCCTCCCTGTTACTCACTGAAGCTGCAGGAGGTGGGGAAACCCCATGAGTACTCCTGGCAGCCTGCTCTACTAGGGCTTAATGCCAGGAGGAAGGGCAGACTAGTATCCAGTGAAAACCAGGCCTGGCTACACACATTTACGAGCACGAAGAAAATGCCCTATTTCTCCTTTATAACATGAATTCGTCCCACCGTGAATCTTGTACGTGTTGATCTAATACAGGGACATCCATTTTAGTTAACATCAGTTGATGGTGTGCATTTGTTCCTGTTTTTTAAAAATACAATAGTGTCATAACCTGTTAATAACAGACCTCCCCTTGTGCCTATTTCATGGGGTGAGTGAGAAATATATATACTATATATATAATTGAATCTGCACTCCAGACTAACACCTCAGCTGTATATGTGTAAGCAGCGTTATGCTGTACACTACACACAATGTCTGTCGTTCCATACGTGCTATAGTTTCCCACCCAGCTTTGAAGACGAGTCTAGACAAAGGAAACGATTTCTCAAGCTGGGGAACGCTGTGAAATTCTCATAACGCTTCACATACACACAGCCCGGGTTTTTCTATAGTATTCAGAGGTTTCACTCGCTGACTACCATAGAACACAGGGACGCACACGCGGGTAACCGTTTACAGGTGGTCCCCACTGCACAGTGCAGAGAACCTGATCTTATCGCATCTCATGGAGGCAGTGAAACTGGGATCCTGTCCTCGCTGTGAAACTGGAATCCACCTAAATTAACCATTCGTTGTTTTATGGGACAGGGCAGTAAACAGTGATACAGTTACACACCTGTTCACCTTACATCAGGCAAACATTGCAGCACTGCACGATTCACAATTTTCTCTTATTAATTACAGGATTAAGCAGGGGGTCTCGGGGTGAACAGTGGTTTCATTTAGTTGCGGGGACCCTCTGCTTCCAGAGATACTTACCTCCGGAGGGGGTGCCTGTATCTGTCATCAGTTTAAAGCCCCGGTTACACGAGCCCATAGGAAGCTGCAGATGACAGCGCGCTTCCTAGTGGCCCTAAGGGGGCGACATTTAAACTCCGCCATTTTGTTAGGCATCACAATTGCCCGTCTGCAGATACCGGCACCCATTAGGGAGGTACGTATCACGGGAATCAGGGGTCTCTGGGGGTTAATGTAGCGATTCAATTAAGGAGACCCCCATGCTTCAATCCTTGTCTTATTTTTTCTACCTTATTTTTTGTTTTTTTAACGCTTTCCATTACCATATTTTTGGGGTCCCCTGTACAACTACTTTTTCAAGACGAGGGATATTTGCTTTACCATGCCACACTTTGGGTCGTGTTGTGACTGCTTAACTTTTAAGCATGCATCCCTGGCCGCCGACCCTCAAATAGACATTTGACAAAGAATTTACCATTTGGTTGGTTTCTTAAAAAATAATAAAAACAAATGGAGCCATAGTAAAAGCAAAGATTTGGGCTTCTATTGATTAGTTTGGGAAATTGGGGGGGGTGACACATTTATTTTTCTATTGCCTCTGAATGGATGTGTTGTCATTCATGTGTTTTATATCCCTTATCCACCCCGTCCTCTCAAGAGCCAATTAGGTCCACTTACCATTTCCAGTTGTCCAGTGCTTTTGCTCACAATCGAGAAATCAAAATGGCCTCCAATTTTCCTCTGTCCCATGGCATAATGAGGTCACTACGGTTTTTGGGAATGGCGGCCATTTTGAAATACCGGAAGAATACTGGCAACCAAAAAGGTAATATCTCGTGCCATGGAGGTTCCCCAGAGCTGACCCACCACCCCACGGTCCAGCTCCGTAGGGCCCTCCGAGTTGATTCCGTTAATAAAATAATATTGACAATTGGAGTTTGACAGAAAACGCCAACGTCAAATGACCCTAGAGAAACCAAGTAGAGGTATTAATGTGTTTTAATGTTTTACACTATAGAGGGAAGGGGACCACTTGTCCACCTGTGTTCGTTTTCTGGAGACTATGGTGTTTATTCTTAGCAAAAAAAGAATGAATGTGCCGATCGAGGGTTCAATGGAAACTCCCAGTGACTTCTACTTATCGGCAACATTCACCGTTTAAATATGGATACCCTCCATACGCCAAAAGACACAAATAATTGGAGAATTGTGGCAAAGAAAATGGCTCTACAAAGGAGGCAGGTCTACAACGTGTATTCCCCCTAGGGGTCTCAAAATAGGTGTTTTCCGACGGATTTCCCCCCCCCCCCCATCCCCCCAAAATAGAATGGCGTCCCCCCAGGCAGTATATTGGGTTCGCTGAGCTTGTATGGAGACTGCCACTTAGTATGGCCCAATACTTTGCATCCACAGCAGCAAGTCCATTGTGGGGCAGTAATTGCCATCCTACACCCCCCCCCCCCCCATTCTGCCGCATGTTGGGCCTTAATAAGCGTGTATTCCCCCCACAAGCTCAGGACACTAACACTGGATCGGTCACACAGCTTTGTTAGCGATAGTCCTGTTAGTCGGTAATTAAGATTTATTTATTAGGTTAACAGAACAGCATTGGTCCAGCAGGTGAGACCATTTCCTAAAGTGGTAACCCCTGATCTTTGTGTGACTCAGTATTTTATCTTGTAAAAAAAAAAGAAAAAAATATATATAATAATTTTATTACAGAAAATCACATTATAACTTATAACCCCAGCTCGTATGAATGCCTCTCCACTAAAGAGAGAAATATTCTATATTAGGTATTTCATTAATCAAATCTATAACTTCCCCGATTCCTATACCGTACAGCGTTTCTGCATAGAACCACACGTCACTTGCATACACTGTGCATCTACGGAGATAAGTATCTCCGGAAGCAGGGGATCTCTGGGTTCATTAAAGGTTCACTTACGAGGCACCCCCAGCTTCCCACCTAATCCCAAGAAACACCTCCCCATTTATTCTTGGGATAGCCCACCCTCCATCACACCTCTCATACAGATGGGGGGGGGGGGCTTCCATCCTACGTATCCTTTTGGAAGTTTTGCTTTAAGCTTTTGTATTATTGGGAGCACCCTCTCCTTATAGCATTACGGACTTAATCTTCTGCACCCTCCTGCATCCTTGGGGCACTCTGCCACCCTCCTTACATTGATGGAGCAACCCTGTAGCACTTTTTGTCTTTTACCTATTCGCCAGTCCATGCAGTGAATCTTCAATGGGTCACCCCCCTCTCCTATTCCAGCCACTCCATGTTAATTCTGCCAGCGCTCCTCGTTTATTCAATGCTCCTCACTTGCACTTCAACCATATCAAATCAAAAGTAATCAAAATACCCCGCCCATTAACTCATATTCCACTGACCCGGTA
>WSYH01009860.1:0-24750 GCA_036426205.1 Ascaphus truei | reverse complement strand
GTGTGGCTGTAAGCCAATGGGGAGGGGAGGCTTCGGGAGGAGGAGAGGCTTCGGGGAGCGGGGAGGAGTGTGGAGTGACAGCAGCGTGAGTGCGTGTCTGTGTGTATGTCTGAGTGCGTGCGTGCCTGTCTGTGTGTGTTTGTGTGTGCCTGAGTGCCTGCCTCTGTCTGTGTGTGTGTGTGTGTGTGTATGTGTGTGCCTGAGTGCGTGAGTGCCTGCCTCTGTCTGTCTGTGTGTGTGTGTGTATGTATGAGTGCCTGCGTGTGTGTGTGTGCCTTCGTGTGTGTGTGTGTGTATATGAGTGCCTGTGTGCGTGTGTGTGTTGCTTACCTTCAATCAGCAGCTCCAGCCCGAGCCGTGGAGGGAGGGGGGAGTAGCGGGTCCCTCCGCTCAAGCCACGCCCCCCCTCCCGCTCACACCTCCCACTCCCGCCCACCCCCCGCTCCGGCTACCGCTCCCTACAGACCGCATATCGCGGTCTGTGTATGTCAGCGCACCGCCTGTATGCAGTGCGGGCGCACTGACTCTGGGAGCGGGGCCTTAGCCTAAGATTCCCCTAGGCAAGAACAATAGTAACACACTTCTGTTTGGTAACCGTTTACTGATACGCATAAGTAGAACCTTATCTTAGAACTATCTATATCTATAAGTCTGAAATAATGTTTGTGTGTGTATGTCTTCTCCCTGCGTGATTGGCCGTGTTCCCCCTGTGTCATTGGCCACAGATGCACCCCCCGCCCCATTCACCCCACCCCTCACATTGCACCTCTTGCCCTCAATTGGATTAGGAATCTCACTTAGCAGGACCATCCACACCACTACCACCCGCTGCTCCTCGGCGCCGGCCTCACCTCTCCCCCACCACCAACCCCCCTCCCCCCGGTCACACTACCACCCGCCGCTCCTCGGCTTCGGCCTCACCTCTCCCCCACCACCAACCCCCCGGTCACACCACTCGGTGTCCCTGTCTCCCGCTAAGGCCCCCTGCCCCCGGGTATCACCTCCACCCCCATGCCCCACGGGTGTCACCCCGCCCCCTACTGCCCCCTGTGTCGGACCACCCCGGACCCTGCCCCCCACCCCTTTCCCCAGTGCCCCCCTGTCACATGCGCATTGCTGCGGCTCCAGCCTGGCAGTACGCGCACGCTGCGGCTGCTCCCGCTCATCAGGCACTTCAGCCTCCTCCCAACACCGGCTCGCGCCCGCTCCGGGTTGCCGTGCGCTCTGCGGCCTGCGCTGCATGCTCCACCCCCACCGATAAGAGTGCCCGCACAGGAGAGAGGCGCCTTCTGGACCGGTGGGAGTGCGGAGACTGGACGGAGGTGGCTGGTGTCCACCGGTGGGGGGAACGGGTGGGTCCTCACTGCAGTCGGTGTGTGTGTGACACTGTGTGTGTGTGTGTGTGTGTGTGACAGTGTGTGTGTGTGTGTGTGTGCTGTATTGTGTTGTGTGTGTGTGTGTGTGCGTGTGTTGTGTTGTGTGTAGTGTGTGTGTGTGTGTCATGTGTGTGGTGTGTGCTTGTGTGTGATGTTTGTGTGTTGTTGCTGTGTGATTCTGTCGTGTGTGCGTGACTGGTGATGTATGTGTGATGGACACTTGGTATTGCTGTTGGGGTGGGAGAACCATCTGTGTATGGTGATCACTCTGTTTTGTGTGGACACCACTGTGGCTGTGTGTTTGTGTTGACAGTGTTGTGTCTGACCGTGTGTTGATCATGCTTAATGTGTGTGTGTGTGGACCCCTGTGTTGTTGTATGATGGTTCTGACACTGTGTTTGTGAATATGTGCTTGACCACTGCACTGTGTGTGTTTGTGGTCTCTCTCAACTGGGTTTTGTGTGTGTGGTGTACTGGTCTTGGCAGGGAGGCGCGTGGGGGGGGGGGGGGGGGGGAACGGGAAGCCAGCGGCAAGGGGGGGGGGAGGGGGACCGGACCTGTGCAGAGGGGGGGGAAGGACCACAGCTGCGCATGGGTGGGGGGAGCCAGAGAGAGACGAGGGGAACGGGGGGGGGTGGCGAGAGGAAGGAGCGGGAGGTTTTGCACCCCACACCGTGTCCACTGTTATGTATATATGTATATGCGCAGTTCTCTGGTCACTCAACCCAGTGTCCCCAAAGAGTCCTCCCCCAAGGCGGGATCAGCACCTGTTGGTACTGGTGTTGGTGCACTTATAAAATACCTTCCAGTCACTGCGGTGACCGGCAACAAACTTCAAAAAGAATCCGCCGATCCAGCGCAGTCTCACACGAGTGGATGATGTCCAGCAGCTTGGGCCCAAACGACTGTCACCACCGCAGCTCCACGACACTGTGTCCCTATCTGTCTATGCAGTAAGTGACTAGTTGTCGCTATCTATATAGGGCGTCCCTGCATCACCACAAGCTTATGGTGACTCAGGGTATACACTGGGGCCTGAGGAGGAATCTGGCCTACGCAGGTGGGTCACTGACCCCCTGCACACACACAACCCCTCCCCTTGCTCCTCCGGTGCCCTCTGGCTAGCGTGGTCTCTTCCCCATGCTTCCCTTTCCTGCCTGTCAGCAATCCCTACAATCCTATTCACTCCCTGGCGTCAGGTGACTTTGCTGAGGCTCCTGGGGGTTGTAGTTTACTGCAAGACCTCCCTATGATTGGCGCATGCGCGAACTCTCCGCTCTGACAGTCGCGCCTGACTATTGCGCAACAACATGGCGGCGCCCTGTGCTGCCGAGCCGCCGCGGAACATCCGAACACTCCCTCAAGAGGCACCCTGCAGTGGAGGTAGACAGGCAAACCGGGACATCCCTATATTCTCCCCCTCGTAGAATCCAACGGCCCCGCTTGGGAACGTACCAATACACATATTTACACAATAAAAATGCATAATGAGAACTACAACTTATCACTGTATACTCTACATGAGGTTATACATTTCATTGAAAAATCAGGCCTTTTTCCTGTCTGTGATTGATGCCAGGGGTCTCCGGAGCTGATAGCAGCACCGGAGCCCCCCGGCATGCATCCGAGGCAGGAAAAATGCATGTAAAGCCCTCTTCATTACCTTAGCGGCTAACCGTTCTCCCCCAAGCCTCTGGTACTAGAGCCAATCAGAGTTGGGATGGAGTTCCACGCTCTGATTAGCTACCGTATCATGTGAGGCTGGCCATGTTTCTTTTCATGACGTCATCTTAAAGGCAATTGAAGCAAAGCCATTCTGATTGGCTGTGCTTTCATTGCCTTTAAATGACGTCATCATTTTTTTTTTCTCGGCCAAAACACATGGTTTTCACGGCCCAATCAGGGCCGTGGGAACCATGACGAAAATGTGACCTCATAGGCCTTTAAAAGCCTATGTCGTCTCATTTTGAAGGCAGATGCCGAGGAGAAAGGACCTCCGGAGAAGAAAGAAGACTAGGGCGTGGCCGAAGTTGACAAGAAGACCCCGGAAGAAGATACAAGAAATAAGAATACAGATGAAGATGGATTACAAATAGAAGACCCCTGGATTGTCGTGTTTTATTATTTTATGGATTTTTATTTTATGTTTTTTTATTTTATGGGTTCCTGTGCGTGGATTGGTTCGAGAGTAAGCTGTTCAACGGGAGTCGGTGAGTGGGTCAAGTAATGGTAAGTGAACTAAAGAAATGTATTTTATTTAACTTGTTCTTTTTTTGTTTTGTACATGTGTTTTTTTTTTGGTATATCATTTCTTGCCACTGTATGTATGTATATATGTATGTATGTATGTATGTATGTATGTATGTATGTATGTATGTCTAGATTGATATATACATACAGGGTAAGAAATGATGTGGATTTAAAAGCTTGTTTTGCTGTGTTTAAAATGTTTTTTGCTATGCTGCTCTGCATAAATGTGTGTGTCATGTATTTTAAAATTACATAGATGTAATTTTTGCTATTGTATTGTGTACTTTAGGTCAGGGTGAGGCTTGCTTTTGTATATTGTATTATTTGTGGTACTTATATTTTGTCTGCGGATAACTTGTTCTGTTCAACAATTGAATTAGTTAATTGTTTAATTGTTATGGATGGAATTTAAATTGTTTAGTGATTTAAATAATGAATGCTAATTGATTTATGGTTACTGAATTGGTTTAAATAGTATACTTGTTTGGATGTATTGGTATTTTGTTTTGAATATGTTATTGTTAACATTCATTTGCAGAATGTACATGGTGCATAGATTGTATGCATCATGTGTATACAATGTAAATGCAATGTTTTGATTGGCATTTGAGGCTTTTGATTGGCATTTGATGATTTGGATTGGAAGATGAGATTGGATTTTTAAAGGAAATTGATTTTATTGTACTGTGTCTGTATGGAGAAGTGGTATTTGTAGTACAGCATGTTTTTGATAACCCTTCTACATTTATTTGTATATTGGTTCTTCATGTGTAAAATGTGTGTATGTGTATGTGTGTGTGTGTATGTGTATGTATGTGTGTGTGTGTATGTGTGTATGTGTGTGAGAATGTATGTGTGTGTGTGTGTGTGTGGGGGAGAGGGGGGATATATGGGGGGTGGGGGTTGGTGGTGAATGGGTGGGGGTTGGTGGTGTTGGAGATGTGCTATGCTGGAGTGTGGTTGGTGTGTAGTGTGTGTGGTGTAGTTATGTGGGGTGTGGTGTGTGGTAGGGTGTGTGGTGTGTGTGTGTGTGTGGTGTGTGGTGTGTGTGTGTGTGTGTCGTGTGTGTGGTTGTGTTGTGTGTATAGTGTGATGTGTGTACTTATAGGGTGTGTGTATTATGCTGTATGTCTGTGTATGTGTACGTCTGTGTATGTGTGTGTGTTATGTCTCTCTCTTCTCTCTCAAAACGTCGTTTATGTCGCTCCAAAGGCCATCTGATAAGGCAACTCTAACTGGTCAGTTGGTCTGTCACTCACCTCTGGCCAAAATCAGATTGGGTCCGTGGTCCTCCAGGCCCCGCCGCCCCGCACGCCTCATTGGTAACACTCACCGTTGGTAATAACACTCACCGCTCCTCGGTGCCCCACCACCACCTCCTCTCCACCTTCCTCCCCCACCATCCCCCAGCAAACCCCCACCTTTGCACCGCTAACTACGGCACTGCGAGCGGCGCCCACAGACTCCCTCTCCCAGCATCCCCCCCCCCCCCCCACAGCAAACCCCACCTCTGAACCATGGGGCCAGTCGGCACACGCTCCTCCCCCGATCGCCACAGCTCACCCTCAAACGCCCCTCCCTCCACCTCCACCCTCACCTCTCGCCGCCTACCTGCCGAGTACCGACCCCGCCGTCTCTCACACCACGTGGTGGCCGCCGCCTCACATACAGTACTACCGCGGCGGAGCACCAGCAGCCAGGTACCTCATCCCCCCCCCCCCCAAGACCCCCCCCCCCCCTCGGCCGGGGCTGGGAAGCGGGGTGGCGGCCAAGGCAGGTCTATCACCACCTACAAAAAACACGCCCTCCCCCTGGCTGAGCGGTGGCTTAGCAAGTTATCGAACCCCCCGCTCCGGGTACCAGCAGCACAGGGCCCGGGGAAAAAAGCAGGAGCGTGAGTCAGGTATCAAAGACAAACCAACCCCCACCTCCCCCACCCCCTATCGCGGACCAGCGGCAGAGGAAAACATCGGAGGGGGGGGGGAAGCAAGGTGCCGGAAAAGCAGAAGGGGGGTGGGGAGCAGATGGAGAAGCTCACCCTGTTTACAAACTGAAATGGGATGAAGGGTGGGGTATCGAAGCAGTTGTGGGCTTACACCCTTAATTACCTTTGCGGTTATTATACCATAAGGTGATTAGAGAGGTAATTTGATATTTGTAATGTAATATTGCAAATGTATTGAGGATATGTACTTGCTATGGTTTTTGTGGGCAACGAAAAGGAGTACAACGGTCTTTGTATCGTGGCGGAAGGGGGCTGCTTCTTATTGGATGGAGGGATCAGTATGTACTTTATTTATATTTAATTGCTAGTTTAAATGTGTTTAATAATGGGCATAATCCTATCTATCCCTATTCGGAGATATAGTTATTTGGCCATTATGTACTGTAGGTGTTAGTGGGGGGGGCGGGTGATTTTTTTTTTATTCAGGGGGGGGAATTGGATGTATGTATGAGAAACTGTAAAGGCCAGGTTGATTTGGTGTTACATTCAGTGGTTTGTTCCCGTGGTTATGCGCGGTGAAGGACCTTCTGGAAGATCAAAAACATGAAGGATCCTCGGGTATTCTCACGGGTTACCGTGGAACCCGTTAGGTCGCGGATGGGGGACGAGGGGGAAAAAAAAGGGGGAAACCGCGTGGACCTCCACACATACATGGGCTCGCACCGCGGACCCGTAGATAGTGAGGCACCCTTGAAGTCACCAAGGACCACAGTTGAGAAACCACACCGAGATCCTTTCAGTATGTGTGTATATATGTATGTATGTATGTATGTATGTATGTATGTATGTATGTATGTCTAGATTGATATATACATACAGGGTAAGAAATGATGTGGATTTAAAAGCTTGTTTTGCTGTGTTTAAAATGTTTTTTGCTATGCTGCTCTGCATAAATGTGTGTGTCATGTATTTTAAAATTACATAGATGTAATTTTTGCTATTGTATTGTGTACTTTAGGTCAGGGTGAGGCTTGCTTTTGTATATTGTATTATTTGTGGTACTTATATTTTGTCTGCGGATAACTTGTTCTGTTCAACAATTGAATTAGTTAATTGTTTAATTGTTATGGATGGAATTTAAATTGTTTAGTGATTTAAATAATGAATGCTAATTGATTTATGGTTACTGAATTGGTTTAAATAGTATACTTGTTTGGATGTATTGGTATTTTGTTTTGAATATGTTATTGTTAACATTCATTTGCAGAATGTACATGGTGCATAGATTGTATGCATCATGTGTATACAATGTAAATGCAATGTTTTGATTGGCATTTGAGGCTTTTGATTGGCATTTGATGATTTGGATTGGAAGATGAGATTGGATTTTTAAAGGAAATTGATTTTATTGTACTGTGTCTGTATGGAGAAGTGGTATTTGTAGTACAGCATGTTTTTGATAACCCTTCTACATTTATTTGTATATTGGTTCTTCATGTGTAAAATGTGTGTATGTGTATGTGTGTGTGTGTATGTGTATGTATGTGTGTGTGTGTATGTGTGTATGTGTGTGAGAATGTATGTGTGTGTGTGTGTGTGTATATGTGTGTATATATGTGTGTGTGTGTGTGTGTGTGTGTGTGTGTGTGTGTGTGTGTGTGTGTGTGTGTGTGTGTGTGTGTGTGTGTGTGTGAGTGTGTGTGTGTGTATATGTGTGTGTGTATATGTGTGTGTGTATATGTGTGTGTGTATATGTGTATGTATGTGTATGTGTATGTGTATGTGTGTGTGTATGTCTCTCTCTCTCTCTCAAAACGTTGTATGTCTGTCCCAAAGGCCAATCTGATAAGTCCAATCTAATTGGTCAGTTGGTCTGTCACTCACCCTCTGGCCAATCAGATTGGTCCGTGGTCCAGCCCCGCCCCGCCCCGCACGCCTCATTGGTCACACTCACCCGTTGGTAATAACACTGCCCGCTCCTCGGTGCCACCACCACCTCCTCTCCACCTCCTCTCCCCACATCCCCCAGCAAACCCCAGCCTTTGCACCGCTACCCACGGCCAGCGGCGCCCCAGCCTCACCTCTCCCCACATCCCCCCCCCCCCCCGACTGACACACACACTGACTGACACACACACTGACTGACACACACACACCGACTGACGCGCGCACACTGACTGCCGCACGCGCACACACACTGACTGACTGACGCACGCACGCACACACTGACTGACGCGCACACAAACCCTGACTGACACACACACGCACACACTGACTGAGGCACACACTGACTGTGTGTGCGTCAGTCAGTCTGTGTGTGTTTGTGTTTCTGCCTCAGACTCACTGACGCGCGCGCAAACACACAGTGACTGACGCACACACGCTACATGAAGCTGTAAAGGAGGGAGGGAGGGGGGGACTGGATTGATGTGAATGGAGGACAAACAGAGAGAGGGGGGAGGAGAGAGAGAGGAACGGGAACATTACATCCCGGGCAATGCCGGGTCTCTCAGCTAGTATGTATATATAGTGCACAACTGCTGCAGTGCTAAGGACAATGTACAAATGGAAGCGCAGAGAGAAAGAGAAAGTATCCCAACAAAAGCACTCAGGTGTCCTATAAATAAGGTAATTGTACCTAACGCCTGTGTAAATAATTGAATTAAACCTGTGTGCTAATTAGATGATTCATGAGGTTGGCTCCCAGAGGTTTCATTATATAATGTATTTATACAGGTGTTGGGTACAATTAACTTATTTATAGGATACTATTGATGTTGTTTGTGATGTTAATATTAATAAATGCTGATACTTTAGTACTCCTGATTGCTTCTCTCTCTCTCACTCAGAAAATCTGGGGCAGTCTCACAGTAAATGCCTCGACATTTCTGTGAGATTCCTAATGGCACATCGGATTAACATAGCGGGGGGTCCCTGCAGTCCCATGCAAACTGAATGGGACCCCCGCTGTGTTAATCTGATGGGCCATTAGGAATCTCACAGAAATGTTGATGCATTTACTGTGAGATTGACCCAGATTTTACCCAGGCAAGTGATCGGATATATGTGTGTATGTATCTATCTATATATTTCTCAAAACGTTGTATGTCTGTCCCAAAGGCCAATCTGATAAGGCCAATCTGATTGGTCAGTTGGTCTGTCACTCACCCTCTGGCCAATCAGATTGGTCCGTGGACCAGCCCCGCCCCGCATGCCTCATTGGTCAACACTCACCCGTTGGTAATAACGCTGCCTGCTCCTCGGTGCCGCCAGCACCTCCTCTCCACCTCCTCTCCCCACATCCACCAGCAAACCCCAGCCTCTGCACCGCTACCCACGGCCAGCGGCGCCCCAGCTTCACCTCTCCCCACATCCCCTCCCTCCCCCCACAGCAAACCCCAGCCTCTGAACCATGGGGCCAGCGGCGCACGCTCCTCGGCGCCACAGCCTCACCTCAAACGCCCCCCTCCTCCACCTCACCTCTCGCCGAGTAACCGACGCTGACGCCTCTCACACGTGGTGGCCGCCACCTCACATACAGTTCTACCGCCGGGAGCACCAGCAGCCAGGTACCTCATCCTCCCCCCCCCCCCCCCCCCCCCCCCCCGCCCGGGGGCCCCGCGGGCCCGGCGCCCTCCCCCCCCCCCCCCCCCCCCCCCCCCCCCCATGGTCGAGGTGGCGCCAGCAGGTATCGACCCCCCGCCCGGACCAGCGGCCAGGCCGGGAAGCCAGGAGCGTGAGCAGGTATCAACAACCACCCCCCACCCCCCCCCCCCCCTTTGAATTGAACATTATTTACAATTAGGGGTGTGGTGTGGAGGGGTGGGGTGTGGTGTGGAGGGGTGGGGTGGGGTGGGGTTGGGTGCCTGGTTATGATAACTGTTACAACTCCATTTTGATGGCTGCTGTGTGTGTTTCGTATTGTGTGTACCACCATTTTGTGTATGTGTGTTGTGTGTGTACACAGAGGGAGCGGAACAGTATGGATATAGATATATGCAGTGTATGCGTGAATTGATCTTGTTTAATGTATGTATACAATTGGAGATATTAAAATACATAGACATAACTATACAAAAAGGCATATTTTAAATGTAACATTGATACCGCTAGCCTACAATAGTAATAAGCAATGTCGACTCTGACATTAATGATAAATAATGCTGTTAAAGTCACTGTACTTTGCATCCGGCCTTCAACTAGTGGAGCAAGGACATTATTAATGAATCTACTTAACATACATTCTGTGATGAAATCCAATATTCAGTTGTAAGACAAACTGATCATGTTATGATAAATATAATATTCTCGCATCTATTACATGCGTTCTATCTTGAAATACATGAAGGACATTTACATACATAAGATCCATTAGATACTTACATAGATGCCATGTATTACATATGACATATATGATGTTAATTAGATCAGATATATTAAAAATTATTTATGAATAATCATAGCAGTACAATTTGTTAGATAATCAATGAATAAATGTTCTTACCTAATAAATGACCATACAGCTGATCATAGTTGGTCACAATGCCCGTCACAAGGGCTGTATTTTCAGCCGTATTAAATCGTTTATTTCGTGGCCCGCTTTTTTTTTCTCTGAGCATGTGCAGCCTTGGCACGTGGCTGTTGCTGACTGGACTCCCCTTCTTCCAATGGAAGAGACTCCAGGAGCACTGCACCATCAGACACCCCACCACCACGACGCACCCGACCACCACCACGCACCCCACAATCACCACCACGCACCCCACCACCACCACCACTCCCCTTACTCACACGGCTACTCACACGAGCAGCACCCACCCTAGCATCACTCCCCTCTCTCACACAGCTACTCACACGAGCAGCACTCACCCTAGAATCACTCCCCTCTCTCACACGGCTACTCACACGAGCAGCATTCACCCTAGCATCACTCCCCTCTCTCACACGGCTACTCACACGAGCAGCACTCACAACAGCATCACTCTCCTGACTGACAGCACTCACCTCAGCATCACCACTCACACCTGCATCACTCTCCTTACTCACATCACTCACCTCAGCATCACCACTCACCACAGCATCACTCCTCTGACTCCCACGCCTCCCATCCATACCTGTAGCACTCACAAGCAACACAAAAAAAATTAAACCTCAAGCTCACTAAACACTTTCAAACAGACAATAACAATAAGTTTCAAACAAAATATAATAGCACAAAACAAATCAATCAACACGTCTATCAATTTCTCTCACAATGCACAGCTCTGTCCGTCACTACCTCTCTCTCTATCTCTCCCAACAACACAGAGAAAGAATATAAACAAATGTCACCTTTAAATAGGCCGCTCAATCACGCCATTGGTTGTGTACTCGCGCGATTCAGAAACAGAACGCCATTGGCGGTGCGTGTACGCCATTGGCGGTGCATGCACGCCATTGGCGGTGCGTGCACGCCATTTGAACATTCACGCCAAGCTATTCGCCATATTGGTAAATGGTGGTGGCGCATTGATTCGCCACAGATTCGCCCATTCCTGCATACAGCGAGTGTAACACGCCAAAAACATGGCTAGTTCAAAAACTGGCGAATGCTTTTTTTTTGCTGCTTAGTGCAAAAACCCCTAGATCGGGTTTTCCTAATGTCACAAGTATACCAAAGGGCTTCTTTGGATGTGGAAACTGTTCTATGTGACAATATGCATTACCTGCTAAATTTATAACATATGCCAATGGTACTAGGAAATATTATATTAGAAATTTTCTTAATTGTAACACAAGTTTTGTTGTGTATGTTCTTTTTTGTGCATGTGGCCACAGATATGTGGGTCGCACTATTAGACCCCTTAAGCTAAGAATAGCTGAACATACTCGTCTTATTAGAAAGAAAGATTTAGTTCATCTGGTGTCTCAACACTTTTCTCAGTGCCCTAGAGGAGGCATTGGTAATTTTTCTTTTTCTGCCATAGAACACACACCCTGTCATCCCAGGGGTGGTAATAGAGAGAATACACTCAATAAAAAAGAGATGTATTGGATATACACTCTAGGGACTCTTTACCCCCTCGGCATGAATTCCGATTGGGAATTAAAACATTTCCTTCAGGATTGAGAGAGTATAAAGTTTGCATTATTAGTAATTATTTTGTTATTATTTTCTATTATATATAAAACATTTTTCTCTTTTTTTTCTCTTTTTTCCATTTTTGCCATGATTATACATGTATGCATATATATATATATATGTATCATTTACTAATGCTGGACATCATATTCTTTGTTTTTAATCCATTTTTGTTTGTCATTTTATGTATGTATGTTATGTGTTCCCTCTCTTTCTCCAGACTAGTCAGTGTTAAACATTGTCAATCACTTTTGTTTTTTTCATTGATGTGATCACTGCTATCAGCTGAGTCTCCATTCAAACAGTCCAATCAGATTTGGGCTGCTTCTATTTAGACATGTCTGCTGCAAGGGAAGGTTACTCTTTGATAAAGTCCCATGTCGGGATGAAACGCGTCAGAGTGGTTTTATCTTTGATGTCTAGCCTTTTTTTTCAATAAAGTTTATTTTTTATCATACAAGCTTGTTTTAGTACAAGGGAGTAGTGACCATTCATCACTTCCAGTCTTCCATCAATAGCCACTACTGCTATCAAAATCGCCCTAGTACGGAGAGGAAGGGAGTGGAGTTCCGCAAATGCGTGGTCAATGAATTTCTCTGCGGCTCCTGAATCCACATAAGCTTGAGTGAAAATTGAGGCTGGGCCCCAGGAAAGTGAAACTGGAAGGAGCAGCCGTGAAGGTTGTGACGGAGGAGGAATAGAAGAAATGCCCAGAGAGTATTCCTCTATCTTTACTGGGCACTGGAGTTTCCCGATTTAGGACAATTTCAGGCAAAGTGACCTTTGATCCCACAATACAGACACAGCCCCCTGAAATGTCTCCTATTTCTCTCCTGCTCAGGTAATTTGGTATCACCTAATTTCATTGGTTCCTCCTCAGAGAGAGGTGTACAGAGAAATCTGAAAGTAAGGGGCAAGACAGATTTTAGGTGTCCTTGGGAACTGGTCTCACTCGGTCTATCTTTCTCGCATCCGGAGATCCATTCTGATGCAGACAGCAATTAATTTCTCCAGATCCTTGGGGGTGTCCCGGCAAGTTAGTTCATCATTTAACCCCTCAGAAAGCCCCTGCCAAAATGCTGCCAGCAAGACTTCACTGTTCCAGCCCGTCTCTGTGGCAAGGACTCAGAATTCAATGACATACTGGCCCAGAGTAGGGGTTCCTTTCCGGATTTGAAGGAGTGTAGCAGAAGAGACACGACCGGGAGCGTCAAAAACTTTTTCGAATGTTTGGAGAAAGGTAGCGGCGTCCTTAATCAGCGAGGACTCCTTTTCCCAGAGGGGGGAGCCTAGTCTGGCTGTAGAGAAATGACGTAGGCTACCCTGGATCGATGAGGGTTGAACATGGAGGGCTGGAGTTCGAACTGAATCGAACATTGGTTCAAAAATCTTCTACATGTCATAGGGTCCCCTCCATAACGTAGAGGTGTCAGGATCCGTGGTTCTCTGGGCGTAGGGGATGACGGAACTGGCGCCTGAGAAGCTGCCAGCAATGGCAGTGCAGGGGTAGAACCTACCTGAAATGTATCCAGTCGGATGATAATGTCCTGAAGTCGTCTGGAAATGAGTGCCATCTGCTGGTTTTGCTGTGCAAGTCGTGTCTTATGATCTCCGAGTAGTTCCCTGTGGAGAGATATGGCTCGCACTACCTCAGCGGGGTCCAAGTTTGGCCGAGCAAAATGTAACGGTGTGCATCTCAAATCAGGAAGCAGACCCGCAGGGCTCAGGTAGGGATGCAAATAAACTGACCAGGCCCAGGGACAGAGTCCTTTAAGAGTATCCGTAGTTGTATGGAAGCAGGGGTCAGAGCTGGCAGCAGAGTTGCAAAGTCCAGCAGACAGGTGGAGGTCAGGGCAGGTGGAAGGCAGCGATGTCAGGGTCATATTCCGGGGTCAGCAAAAGGGAATCAAAACAGGCAAGAGGGTAAAGTGTAACTGCAAAGACCAACAGGAACTGCAAACGGTAGAACTTTGCTCAGCAACGCCCTATAGTAACTTCAGCCTTATAAATCAGACTGCCATTACCCAAAATGGCCACAGTGAGCAGAAAGGGCAGGAGAGACAGAAAACCTGGACCGTAGTAAAAACCCGGCACGAATCGAGCAGAATCCTTATAATTTCACCAGCAACAAAGGAAAGGGTTCTTTACAGTAAGGGCAGTTAAATGTTGAATTCAGTACCCATGGAGACTGTGATGGCAGATACAATAGATTTGTTCAAAAAAGGTTGGCCATCTTTTTAGAAAGGAAAGGTATACAGGGATTTACCAAATAAGTAAACATGTGAAGGATTTTGATCCAGGGATTAATACGATTGCCAATTCTTGGAGTCAGGAAGGAATTTATTTTTTCCCTTATGAGATATCATTGGATGATATTTCACTGGGGGTTTTTGTTTACCTTCCTCTGGATCAATATACTGTAATTATGGACATAGGATAAAGTACACTGGCGACACACTTTATTCGAGCTCGGCTAGTCCCACGAATTCGGGTATACCCGGGTGTATTGAGGTTTGTGACTGTTTTCTGCCCGAGTGCATTGGGTTATTTTCCAGGCAGGGATTGAAGCATTTTATTCCCGCTGGCTGCAATACTGCACAGTATATATATATATACTGCATTACAATTCATGAATTTATGCCATCTGGTAGACACGCGAAGCATTGCAGCCTATTAAATCCTAATCATTATCATTTAACACATCAGCCGCCCGTCAGCCAGGCATGAACCCAGGCTGGGAAGGCAAACGCAACGGGGCTTGTCAGAGGTGAGGAGCGGCGCATTCCAGGTATCTGCCAGGTACATACTGGGTATTTGCTTGAATAAAGTGTGTCGGTGCAGTAGCTGTTGTCTAAATTTAGCATAGGTTGAACTTTATGGACACGTCTGTTTTCAACCCCATTTACTATGTAACTATGTACATTTGATTTTACACTGGTTGCTATAGCCAGAGAGGTTTGTCATCTGGCATTTTATTGGCACTAGTAAAATAGAAATGAATGATGCTAAAGATGCAGGACTCAATACAGCCCATTATGAGCATCCTCTCATACTCCCCTTATTGACATTGTCCATATAGTAAACTTCTACACACCGGTTAAAAGTGCTTTCATTCATTAATATTATTCAATAAGCTCTGAAGTGGGAGTTTTCAGCCAACCACAGTGCGATGGATTTCTTAGATCAGAGTGCGCAAACTGGGGGGGCGCGGCAGTTACTGAGGTCCCGCACTCTTCCAAGAGGGGGACCGCATGAGGCCTCTATAATACACTTACCTTCCCACGACGTGTCGTCCTGGTAACCCAGTGTCAAATGACGCCGTAGGGGTCACGTGATGTCATGTTACCATGGCGACGTGACGTCACATGACCCCGCACGCCATTTGACGCCAGGGTCGAGCGAGAGGGAGGGTGCACGAGGCGCCGAGGAGAGCAGGCAGGGGTGCGCACAGGGAAAGTTTGCGCACCTCTGTCTTAGGTGCTTATTAACTAAGCCCCCAAGAGAAGCAGGATGAATTTTTTTTTTCAATTGAGCTCTAAATGTGCCATTTTCAGAAGAGAAATAGACAACAGAGGGCCAGATCCACAGAGGTCAGTTAACTCAAAGTTAATAAAGTGACATTATTAAAATCATTAATGGCCATTATATTCCCTGAGTTTAACACATATCTGCAAAAATAATTTTATGTCAAAACAACGGCTGTTGAATATCTCATTAGCATAGGCTCACGCAGTGTTAAGTTAGCACTGCCTCACGTTAGCTTGAAATAACATGACGCATCAAATATCTCTTACCTAAAGATGTCGTTACTCCCATTCAGACCCTGAAATATGGATTTTGCGGGAAAGTAGACAGAGGGAGACTTGGGTAATACCTCATTAAGTCAATTACGAACCTCTGTGGATCTGGCCCTGAGAAGGGAAAAAGAGACGTAACAATAGTGGTCTGAAAAAAGTGGCACAAGAGAAAAAGCAAAGTGAGAGCAGATAAGAAAGTGATAGGGAAAATAACTTTTTTTGTCTCTCAATTCCAAATACTCTGGTAACAATGAATATGTTTAAATATCACTGTGCATGGAAGTGAGTACAGTAATTTGTAATGTCAGCTTTTGGGAGTATTTTTCTATTTAATACAGTGTGAAGAACTGTAAGGAATAGAGGGTTTGTTTTAGTCTTATCAATCACCAGCTCTTTTTTTTTATATAACTTCCATTTTTATTTGGTTTTACAATTTATACACTGTTACACAAACCATTTTCTAATAGCAAAAACCAGTAAAACTGGGTATCTCTTTTCGTTTTGGGGAAACAAACAAACACGCAACTATACTGACATACTACAACGACATACCTGACAAGACAGACAGAACTCAGAAATCAGGGAAAAGACATAGGGAAGGAAGGGGAGGGGGAGCAAGGGAGTTTGGCCTTGTCGTTTTTGTGAGATGCTTCTTGAGTTTTCACTCTCCACTGGTCAGCCTGACCGCCCTGAATAGCTGTCGCCCTTCTATATAGTGTGGCCTACCTGTCTCGTTGCTATGTGGGCATGAATCCTGCTTTGTTGAAGGAGAACGCATTTACTTCTATCAACGTAAAATTGTGGCAGCCTCAACCCCTGGGATATCTGTCTGGGCTAACCACGGCGTCCAGACTTTTAGGAAATTTGTTCCAGTGTCGTTGACCAAGCTAGTCAACTGTTCCATCTGGCATACGTGCCAAATTCTGTTCCGAATCTTGGCGATTATTGGTAATTCTGTCTGCTTCCACATTGCTGTAATCTCGCATCTTGTGGCAGTTGCAAAATGTGCAACTAGTTTGTGTGTCGCATTCGACATTCCCTGAATCCGTCTGCCCATCAAGAACAGCCACGGATCCAGGGGGATCTCCAAATTGAGTATCCTTTGAATCCATTCTCTAATATGTTCCCAAATCGGGACCACTTTCGAGCAAGACCACAGCATGTGTTTTAGGTCAGCTATCTCCCCGCACTGCTTTGGGCAGAGCGGGGAGTATCCTCTGACAAATTTAGAGAGTTTTAGTGGGGTATGGCACCGCATATGGACCTTATATGCATTCTCCTTCAATGTTGCACATATCGAGCTTTTGGCTGCAGCTTGCAGGATTCGGTCCCATTCCTCGTCCTCTAGCGTCTCCCCTAGGTCAGTCTCCCATTGTCTCATGTAGTTTAGTCGTGGTTCGTCTGGAGTCTCAGGACAGACTACTTCCCTGTACATCCTAGATGTAAGTCCCATTGTGTCTGATCCTCTAGAACACAGCTGCTCAAAATTTGTCCTTGCTGGTCTGATTGGAAATTTATTATAAAAAGCTCTGATCTGGAAGAATCTAAAGAATTCAGAGTTTGGTATTTTTTTCTCTGATTTGATCTGCTAAAATGTTTTAATAAATTTTCTCCCCTCCATATCCTCTAGTCGTTTGTAGCCTGACTGCGTCCAAATCAAAAAATCATTACTGAGCATTCCTGGACCGAAATCTGGGTTTTTTACTATCGGGGTCATCAAGGACTGTTTAGTGGTTAGGTTATATCAAAATTTGGAAGTCTCCCAGACCGCCAACGAGTTCGCTATGGCCTGCAGCGGCTTTCCTATTGTGCTCCGGCACTTTTTGGGTAACCAAATTATATCGTGCAGCTCCACTGGAGCACAACACTCTTTTTCCAGTGCCACCCTTCTCCGCGAGTCCAGGTTAGTGTGCCACTGCACGATTTGGCATAATTGGGCTGGTTTATAATATGCCAACAAGCAAGGTACCGCTAATCCCCCCTGTAATGCCGCCACCCACGGCACCCGCTGGGGCTCTTACCTCCGCTGTCGGGGCGCGTGGCGTCCGGTCTCGTGGCCTCTCCTCTCTCCCTGCAGCCCCTGCTGCTCATGCGCGCCGCCGGGGCAGACCCCCGCGCGCGTCTACAGTTACGGTTTTTCCTCCCGGCAGACTCAATCCGCACCTTCCGTCGCGCACGTCGCGCGCACACGCCACTATGTCCATCTCCACTGCCGCCAATGTACTTGTTCCTCCCACACCTGTCCTGCATCCTGCCTCAGCCTATCAGCGCTCTACTTTCATCTGACATCACCGCTGGGGGTTTTCATTGGCTCCTATCAGTATATAGTGCTACCAGCCCTGAGCTGATTGCTGAGCATAGTCAGTCTCTAGTTGTGCTTGCTACAAGCTACTTCGCAGTCTGCTCTTGTATTCCATTACAGACCCTTGCTTGAATCTGGACTCCCGATCTCTGGCACCCTCGAACCCCGTATCGCCCTACAGACTTCTACCTTCTCCTCTCCTCGACTTTGGCTTTGGACCCCGACTACTCTTGATCTCTCCAACCCCGAATCTGGCAAGTACCTCTACGACTCTACACTCTCCTGTCCAGAATCAGGCTATCCACACGACTCTGCTTACCGGACCCGCTCACGAGGCTGTAGGGCGGTGGTTTTCCTGTATCCCCACCTCGGCCTCGTGGTCCACTCTGGTTTGTGGTGAGCACTCCTATAGTCCCGTGACATTATGCTCAGCCCAACAGACCTGGACTCCGCGGAGGTGGGTCAACGCTTAAGCGAACATGATGGCCTGTTCAAGGAAGTAGAGACTTGTCTCTCTCAAAATAACCAGCGTATGGAACTGCTCCAAAACTCCTTGGGTACCATTTTGGAAGAACTCAAATAACTTCTGTCCTCTCCCGATACTGTTGCCGCTCCTCCTGATCCTTAATTCTCCCCGCCGGTACCTCCAACTTACCCTCCTGAACCTCGCCTACCTACTCCCAATCGCTATGCGGGAGAGTCTTCAGCATGTCGTGGCTTCCTGGGGCAGTGTTCCATCCAATTTGAGCTTCTACCCTCTCATTTTCCTACTCCACGTTCCAAGGTCGCGTACATTATCTCGCTGCTGACCGATGATGCCCTGGCCTGGGCTACACCCATATGGGAGCAACGGCCGGATCTGACTTCCTACCTGGACCGATTCTGTGCTGAATTCCGGAGGGTGTTCGATACACCAGGTAGGAGGGTAACAGCCGCATCTTCTCTCCTCAATGTAATGCAGGGAAATCGCTTTGTGGCTCGCTACGAACTGGAATTTCGCACTATTGCGGCAGAAACAAGGTGGAATAACGAAGCACTCGCCACAGTGTTCTGGCAGGGTTTAAATGACTCCCTCAAAGACGAACTTGCCACCCTGGAGCGTCCTACATCATTTAAGGAACTCATCGTGCTCTGTATCCGTATGGACCAGCGGCTCCAGGAGCGAAGAGCAGAGAAGGGAAAGCATCAAAAAGGTACCCAACCCACTTCCTTCCCACATACAGCTCCAGGGGAGTCCGTCGCCGTATCTTCCGAAGAATCTATGCAGCTGGGTGGGACTCACCTTTCGTTGACAGAAAGACTACGCCGGCGTCGGGCGGGCCTCTGCCTTTACTGCGGAAATAGTGGACACCTGGTGAGTACCTGTCCTTCCAAGTCAGGAAACGCCAGCCCCCAGTGAGTACTGGGAGAACTACACTGGGCATGGTAACCTCTCCTTCCTCTCCCAAACTACCATCCAAGATACTCCTTCCTATAACCCTATCAGGAGGCTTTGGGGACATCTCCACGAAGGCCTTCCTAGACTCCGGTTCTGGTGGGAACTTTGTCGATCAGGCTTTTGCGGAGAAGAACCAGATTCCTCTGGTAGCCAAGGATTGGCCCATGGGCCTTGAAGCCATTGACGGTAGGCCTTTTCAGCCCGAATTCATTTCACAGCAGACCATTCCCCTCTGTCTTAAGATGACTGGTCACCATTCCGAACATATTCAGTTGGATGCCATCCACACGCCGGCTGTAGACGTGATATTATGTCTACCCTGGCTCCAGCACCATAACCCCCAGATCGACTGGCCCCAGTCACAACCCATCACCTGGAGAGACCAGTGTCAAGACATTTGTCTGGATTCGCCTAGGGCCCTAGTAGGTGCCACACATCCGGAATCCAAGAATCATCTCCTTCCGGACGCCTACTGGGAGTTCAGAGATGTCTTCGACAAAATTCAGGTGGAGGAATTACCACCCAATCGCACCTACGATTAACCCAATCAACCTTCTTCCTGACGCGATTCCCCCCAGAGGTTGTACCTACCCGCTTTCTCCCCCCGAGACCAAGGCAATGAAATTTTACATATAGGAGAACCTCCAGAGAGGCTTCATTCGTAAGTCTTTCTCTCCGGCAGAAGCTGGCTTCCTTTTTGTAAAGAAAAAGGATGGCACACTTCGCCCTTGCATTGATTATCGTGGCCTCAACAAGGTGACTGTCAAGAATCGGTATCCACTTCCCTTGATTGCCGAACTTTTCAACAGGTTAAGAGGCGCCACTATCTTCTCCAAGCTGGATCTCCGGGGAGCCTACAATCTGGTTCGGATTCGTAAGGGAGATGAGTGGAAGACAGCCTTCAACACGCGTGATGGGCACTATGAGTACCTCGTGATGCCCTTCGGTCTCTGTAACGCACCTGCCGTCTTCCAGGATTTCGTTAACGACGTTTTCAGAGATCTTCTGGATCAACACGTGGTGGTCTACCTAGACGACATCCTTATATTCTCCAAGAATCATATATACAAGGGGCACGTCGCTACACCAGACAAACATATAAAAAACCTGAGGATGCCAATAAGTCTTAAAGGGGCATGGTAGGGAAACAAATAACCCTCACAAAACAATAAGAAATCAAAGGGAAAGGGGGGGGGGGGGGGGATGGGTGGGTGGTAGTGTCAACACATAATACAACCCAAAATAGCAGGACCTCTCCCAAAATAATATGCCCTTATGATCTTATGATGCCTATCCACTCTGGGTCTTTCAGGCTCATGTATCTGATGTGTATCATTCTTTGCTCAAACTGTTTCTCAGCATTTTGCCTGTTTATTGTGACTTATTCATTCATAAGGGCATATTATGCCTGTTTTGGGAGAGGTCCTGCTATTTTGGGTTGTATTATGTGTTGACACCACCAACCCCCCTCCCCCCCATCCCCCCCTTTCCCTTTGATTCCTTATTGTTTTGTGAGGGTTATTTGTTTCCCTACTATGCCCCTTTAAGACTTATTGGCATGCGTCATCTGCCCCTCCCCTCCAGGGAGGGTATATAAGGTCTAATCACACGATGCTACATACTCCTCCCCCTTGAGAAAGCGCACTGTGATGCGCGAAACGTACGTCGGGGAACGCGTGACGTCATTACGCTGACGTACACGCGGCTTGTGTTTGGGGTCACGGTCGCTCCAGAGACTATACGGAGCTCCAGCGGCTACTACCAGTACACGCAGGAGGTTAAATATCAGGTCGTATACTGTCTCATTGAGCTCTCTCAACGCCTTATCCTGCAGTGTCCCATATTCCTTGTGATATTTTGGTCGTGTACCACACATGAGTGTGTGGGACCTGACAGCCCCAGTACAGCTTCTGATCTAGTTGCTCCAGATACTACACGGAGCTCCAGCTGCTACTACCACTACACGCAGGAGGTTGTATATCAGACCGTACATTGCCTCATTGAGCTTTTTTCACGCCCTACCCTGTGGTGCCTTAATTCTACTGTGATATTTTGGTTTTACCACACATATATGTGTGGGATTTTGCAGCCCTAGCATAGCTTCTGATTTATCTATAACTGTATGTTTTGAACACAATTTGTTCACACTTTTTGTACCGTGACACCACACATTTGGGGATTTTATCCATGCACTGTTGTGCATTTTTATAGTGTTTCATCATTTTTATAGCATTCTATTAAAGTATTTGTTATTTTCATTTGAGTGTGACCTTTTGCGGTGTACCCTATTTAGGGAATAGGCAATTCAATGGCCTTCTATGAGTTGACAATATACTATGTTTTGTCACCTATCTAGAGTGCAATTATAGGGGGCTTTGAATTCTCCCAGAATCCCCGGGAACATACTCGGTACGTCAAACAAGTACTTCAGAGGTTGCGGGAGAACCGTCTGTTCGCCAAACTTGAAAAATGCCATTCCACCAGTCATCCACGTCATTTTTGGGTTACATAATCTCAGACACGGGACTCGCGATGGATCCTACCAAGGTGGAAGCTGTCTTGAATTGGCCCCGACCCCTCTCTCTGAAAGCGGTACAGAGGTTCTTAGGCTTTGCCAATTATTACCGCAGGTTCATAAAGAACTTTTCCACGTTGGTCGCATCCATCACAGCCCTCACTCAGAAGAGCGCCAGTCCCGCACTGTGGTCCCCCGGGGCCATCATGGCTTTTCAGGTTCTCAAGGAAGCCTTTGTCACAGCACCTATCTTGGTGCATCCTGATCCAGCACAACCCTTCACTCTCGAGGTGGATGCTTCGGACATAGGGGCAGGGGCAATCTTATTCCAAAGGAAGAACCCACAGGCCAGGTTGCATCCCTGTGCATTCTTTTCTAAAAAATTATCCGCAGCAGAACGGAATTATGACGTGGGTAACCGTGAGCTACTCGCGATCAAGATGGCCTTGGAGGAGTGGCGTCACCTGCTGGAGGGCGCTGAGTACCCCGTCACCATCCTTACGGACCATAAAAACCTCTTATATATTGAGACTGCCCACCGTCTGAGTGCCCGGCAGGCACGTTGGTCCCTCTTCTTCACCCGGTTCAACTTCTTTATTTCATACCTCCCTGGTTCTAAAAATATTCAAGCTGACGCACTGTCTCGTCAATTCTCTGTAGAAGATAAAACCGAAGACCCTCAAGAGACTATCATTCCTCCTAAATGTGTCCTGTCTGCCAATACCTTTGACGCACTGACGGAGATCACCAAGGTTCAAGATCAAATCCCTCAGGGTCTCAGGGTGCCAGATGGATGACTCTTCATACCCCCTACCTTCCGCCAGAAGGTAATGCAATGGGGGCATGCCGCCAAAATGGCAGGTCATCCAGGGATCAAAAGGACTATTGACCTCTTGCAACGAACCTTTTGGTGGCCAGGCATGCGCAAGGACATTCAACATTTCGTCTCAGCATGTTCCACCTGCGCACAAAACAATATTCCATGGAATAAACCTCCAGGACTCCTGCAACCCCTTCCCATTCCCGATCGACCATGGGAACATCTCTCGATGGACTTTATTGTCGACCTCCCCAAATCTAAGGGTATGGACACTATACTAGTAGTGGTCGACTGCTTTTTTAAACAAGCGCACTTTATCCCACTCAAAGGCCTACCCAGCGCCCCTAAACTTGCCGAGGTATTTGTGAGGGAAGTCTTCAGGCTCCATGGGTCATCCCAAACCATAGTCCCTGATCGTGGGTCGCAATTTGTTTCGAGATTCTGGAGGGCCTTATGTAAGAAACTTAACGTGGCGCTTCACTTCTCCTCTGGATACCACCCACAGACCAATGGTCAAACTGAACGAACCAATCAGTCACTGGAGCAGTTCCTTCGTTGTTTCATATCTGACTCTCAGGACAATTGGCTCGACTTACTCCCCTGGGCAGAATTCGCTCATAATAATCTCAGGAATGAGTCCACACTACAGTCTCCATTCTTTTCTAATTTTGGCTTTCATCCCTCCGCCCTTCCTCAGTCTGGTCCTGTACAGGAGTTCCGGCCGCAGAAGAGAGGATTCGGGATCTTTGAGCTTCCTGGTCTAGGATTCAGGATAATCTCAAATGGGCCACGGCTATGCAGAAGAGGCAGGCTGATCGCCATCGTCGGAAACCCCCCAATTATGCCCCGGGTCAGAAAGTATGGCTATCTACAAAAAACATACGGTTAAAAGTCACATCCCCAAAGCTGGCATCCTGATTTATCGGACCATCTTATACTATATTAGTGAAAGCACTGTATGTTTGCCTGCCTGCCTGGATGTCCGGTGTCCCTAGGGGAAATCTCATTGGTCCCTTGGCCCGCCCGCCCCCGCACACCTCTCATTGGCCTGAGGCGGAGTGACGGGCCAAAGGACACACAGGGACACACACACACACAGGGACACACACACACAGGGACACACACACACACACACACACATGGGGGGACACAGACACACATATTGTGCTTTCTCCCTTGCACCAGGTAGACTATCCTCAGGTTTTTTGTATGTTTGTCTGGTGTAGCGATGTGCCCCTTGTGTATATATAAAACTCTTTTCTCTACCTGATAACTGTAGTAGCCAGAACTTCCTGTGTCCTAAATTACTTTGCCAAATCGTCAACATGGTAACTTCTTGTTCTTTAAAAAAAAAAAAAAAACATCTCTAAATTCAAAAGGCTATCTATCTATCTATATCTCCATCTATATCTCCATCTATATCTCCATCTATCTACAGGCAAACCCCGCATTAACGCACACAATGGGACCGAAGCATGTATGTAAAGCGAAAATGTATTTAAAGTGAAGCACTACCTTTTTTCCACTTATCGATGCATGTACTGTACTGCAATCGTCATATACGTGCATAACTGATGTAAATAACACGTGTAACAGGCTCTATAGTCTCCCCGCTTGCGCACAACTTCGGTACAGGTAGGGACTAGTATTGCTGTACAGGACGTGCTGACAGGCGCATGCGTGAGCTGCCGTTTTCCTGTTGAGCTATATGTATTTACTCGCGAGTGTACTTAAAGTAAGTGTCCTTAAACCGGGGTATGCCTGTATATCTATCTATCTATATCTATATCTATATCTATCTATATATCTATATCTATATATATCTCTATCTATCTATATCTCTATCTATATCTCCATCTATCTATCTATATCTCCATCTATCTATATCTCTCTCTATCTATCTATCTATCTATCTATCTATCTCTCTATCCATCTATCTATCTCTCTATCCATCTATCTATATCTCTATCCACCTATCTATATCTCTATCCATCTATCTATATCTCTATCCATCTATCTATATCTCTATCCATCTATCCATCTATCCATCTATCTATCTATCTATCTCTATATATTTCAGAATCCGGAAGGTAGTCCATGGGTGGAATTCAGACAGAAACTGGTGCACCGGGTCCTCGGACAGCTACTCACAGAGAAAGGAAGCAATAGAAAACTGTATCACGGCG
>WSYH01009859.1:0-24754 GCA_036426205.1 Ascaphus truei | reverse complement strand
TCTTAGTACAGAATTGATTTATAAAAAATAAATAAAAAAAAACATGTGGGATATTGCTTTGTCTGCAGCTTTAAGAGGATTGGTCTACAACAAGTAAAACAAAAAGTACTGGCACTGTAAAAGTAGTGGGACGCACTCTAAACATTTTATTTGCCAATAATATGTTTCAAATTAATGTAAAGAGTCTACATTTAAAGCATATATAAAGCATTATAAAAACTACATTACATCACTTTGATAATATAACCTGCATACTTACTGTACCAGAACAGATTTAACTGGTCCTCTTTTTTTAATTCTAACGTAGCCCTTGTACCCCCCCCCCCTTTAACTGAGATTGGGGTGTACGCTATAAAGATGCTACTAGTGCAGCCTTTACCTGATGGCTCACAGGAAGCCTAAGCCTCCGCCACGGAGAGCCTGGGGTGATAAAATTAACGTCTTGGTGCAGCGCCTCCACCTGAGAG
This sequence comes from Ascaphus truei, assembly GCA_036426205.1. Lineage (NCBI taxonomy): Eukaryota > Metazoa > Chordata > Amphibia > Anura > Ascaphidae > Ascaphus > Ascaphus truei. The sequence continues at coordinate 24,287 of WSYH01009859.1, read as the reverse complement.
GGATCCCAGCCTAGTGGGAGGAGCCCCTCACAGGACCCAGTGACAATAATCATACACTGGTTATAAAACAGCAATAACCTTTACTGGCACAGGAATAACTCGTAACGGTTCTAATGGTCACTAATAGGTACAACTACCCACCAAACCTGGCACGGCTGTGACCCACCACCGTGTTCCCCCCACACTGTGTCCCAAAGAGTCCCACACCCAACCCCAATGTGTGAGACAGCGCTGCCCACTAATTTGAGTTGTTGGTTGGCGCACATATTGTGGTGAGGTACCTGCCGGGTGTGTTCACACCTGGGCGCGCCGACATGAAGAGTGGATCTGCAGATCCAACGATGAGTCCGCCTCCGCGTGGGGTGGTATCCCGCTGGAGGGTCCCACCGTCAAGATAGTCTCTGTACCTTGCAGTGGTAGTCTGGTCCCAGACCAGAATTATCAGGGATGCGCATCGTTGCAGCTGTGTCCCTGAACATACCAAACAGCTAATAGGGCAGGGTCCCTATCTAAGGGCCTGTACCTGTAGCAGCCACAATCTTTACTTGGTGAGTTGGGGCCTAGCTGGGGCCTAGGGGGATACCTGGCCTAGTGCAGGGGCCACAGACGCCCTGCACCTACAACCTCCCCTATCTGTGTCCCAGCTCCGATTGCCTATCTGGCCTGAGTGCGCCAAATGTAACTAATTCCTGCAGGGGAATACTCCAGCCCTATTGGCTCTCACGCGACATGTGGTTAGCAGCCCTATTGGCTGGTTTCCTGCACCTGACCAACTGCCCCTGTGCATTGTGGGGCTTGTAGTCCCTTCCGGAGCCTTTTCGCATGCACGAACCTTGTAATTGCCGCCGCGACTCCTGGAACTCCACTGCGCATGGGCGAACCCTACCTAAGATGGTGGTGCCCTGCCGAGAGAGCCGCCGGTGCGTCCAGCGATCCTGTCGCCACTTACACCTCCCCGCAACCTCCCTCGTGTCAGCGAAGATAAGGGGAGAACAGTGATAAAACTGGGGATCAGAGGGGACCTGGTTACACTAATTTTCAGACTTCTGGGCCTCATTGCGCTGCTTACAGTATGTAAATACAAAAAAAGTACTACTGGGCCAGAGGTTGCGAAATACATAAATAAACTAATAAAGGAAAAACATTTAGTAATTGTTTAAAAACTTGTATGAACTATTATATCACTATCCTCATCATACTACAATCTAACTTTAAGCAAAACAAAGAAACTATGTTCTTTAAATACTGTGCACTTGCTGTTTTGACTTCATCATCTTTCTTACTTAGTATCTGAAGCTATTTACTGATGTGAGTGGTGTCAGCACTGAACACTTAAATCATATTACTACTATAAGAAATGCCAGTCTTGCACAAGAAATACTAATTGTGTTTTTCATGCATTTCAGATAAAAATCTAACAACATATACATTAATGGAAAACAAATGTGCTTTGTGGCAATATGCATGTTCTTCTGTTATTAAGCTGCAGATAGGATAAAAGAAGACACCAAATAAAGTCTGATGATCACCTCAAACTGACACAGAGCTATAGATGCAATCGAATTTGTGAACATTTATTGAATAGAGGTAAGAAGGAAACAAACTCAGACATACAAAGCAAATATACCCACAGAAGAAGAAATGCATCTTTAATGCAAAATAACTTTTAATTTCCATACTTTTAAAGCAGTCTAACCAATGTACAGTAGTGAACAAAAATTTGAAACCAATAAAGTAGCAGATATAAAATCTGATTCCACAGTGACAAGGAGACGTAGAGACATCAGACCAGAAACAGCTATAATAGCAAGAAGATCGACTTCAGAAAAAATGGCCCAGAATCAGCCAAACAGACCAGTTATTCCTCCAAAAATACCAGGTTTAAAAGTGTGTTACATTTGTGGTAGAGAATTTGGATCAAAATCTATTGCTATGCATGAACCCAAATGTCTAGAGAAATGGAACATTGAAAATGACAATCTACCAAGGCACCTTAGACGAGCAAGCCCACTCAAACCTCAAACTTCTGCTGCTTCACATGCTACTGAAAATGAAGCAGCCTGGCAAAGCTCCCAAGCTCAGCTTTTGCCATGTGGTAACTGTGGTCGTACTTTTCTTCCGGAACGCCTCATTGTGCACCAAAAAGGTTGTAAACCAAATGGCAAGAGCTTAGGATCTCCAAATTCCACAGTTAATAAGACATTAACAAATTCCAGTACCATGACAGCATCTAAAACAACAAGTGAATTTTCCAATGCTAAGAGTCTTCCCAATTCCACAAGGCCAAAAACTTTAATTTGTTACATATGCGGAAGGGAGTTTGGTACAAAATCTCTCCCTATACATGAACCAAAATGCCTTGAAAAATGGAAAATAGAAAATGACAGGCTACCTAAAGAGCAACGCAGACCAATTCCTAGGAAGATTCAGCTGGATCCATCTAAAGGAGAGAACCCAAAAGAACAAAATGAAGCTGCTTGGCAGAGTTTTAAGGATCAATTATTGTCATGTCCAAACTGTGGTCGATCTTTTGCAAGTGATCGCCTTATAGTCCATCAGAGAAGCTGCAAATCTAAAGCTAACGGTCCAAACATCCAAAATATGTCTATAGGTACCAGTAAACAAGGGCACAAAAATGAGACTACAGCAAACACAACTGATAAGGTAAAGAGTTAACATATTGCATTCTTCTCTGTACCAGACACCCCAAAGAGACCAGGGCTTTGCAGCATATTGGTGAACTAGAAGTATATATTAATAGTTACATTGAATTCTGATTATTTGATTGCTTTGTGTTGTAAACTAGTTGATTATGTATTGAATAATGATAACAGATTGGTGAGCTTTGGAAAGCGCAATTCCACAAAAGTGCAATCATGCTTACTACCTAAATGTTCTGTTCTTTAGTAATTAACTGATTTAGTGACCTATAGATGTACAGCTTGCATCATGAATGGTGGCAACCTTGGGGCCCTCATGACGCCCTGTACGTCATCGGTCTTTGCTTATTTTATAGGGGAACTTCAAGGACAGCCTCCCTTTCCCTTCACATTAGTGGAAGCAGGAAACGTTCACGTGAGCGCTCAGAAAAGTGATCTTGTGATCACTAGTGCTAGAGGCACCGTGGCACGACATTACAGTAGTGACGGCTTATCAAAAATGTCAATTGATAAGGCTGCAATCTCCAACAAATCATATTCTGGCTGCAGTCTGTCACAGATAGTTTTCTTTTTCTTAATCAGGCATTTTTCACCTTTCTGTATAATGTGATGGTTTGTATATTAATAGAGGAAAGCAGAGATCCCTGCTGATGCACTCACTTGAGTCAAAATAATAAAGTTTTAATAAACACATAGAAAACAGAAAAAAATCAACTATTTAAAACCTATGATAGCGCATGTACTATCAAACAAGAGTGAGCAAATTCTCACTCAGGGCAGAGAAAAACTGTAAAACCTATTAAATAACAGGTAAGTATGTTACAGTGTATTACTCCAAAGAATAAAGAGGGGTAAGTCCCCAAACAAATCAAGGGGTCTTGGTCTGGCAGTGGGTAGGGAAAATGCAGAATCACTGCATAAATCACTACAGAGTTACCAAGTGCAAGCAGCTGCTGTAGTAATGGTGTCATGTGCTGAGATACATTGAATCTAAGTATCAAATTGTTACCTTCTCAGGGCTGCAACCCACAGTCTGGGTGTGACACTTTCAAAATAGCATTCTGTGGCTGATAGCTATTCCACAGACATGTATACTGAGTATCCCAAGCCACACTGACATCCAACAGTACCCCCCTGAGAGCTGTAATAGCCTCTGATTCTAGCTAGTGGGATCCTGCACGGCCCACATCTTTATTAGCTAAACTAGGAGCAACTCCTTCAGACCGTGGATGAAGACTGACCAGGCTACTGCTAGCCTGGTCGCGCTATGACGTCACCCGACACGTGTTTCGTTCCAGGGTGGAACTTCTTCGGGGGTGGGCGGACCTTAGCTCCTGCATGTCATTTATACACAAACGTTGTCATGGCAACCTGTAATGTGCAAAGTGAAAGTGGCTGCTGGAGTCAGGTAACTAAAAGGGGGATCCTATTGATCCATATAACGGGTAAAAACATATATATAGGTAGTGCTGGATATGAGACTGAGATCTTGAGACAGGAGGAAGGTAAGTATGAGCCTCAGAGCACTGCTGTAAACACTAATAGTGAACACTGTGTAATAACAAGCCAGGGGACATCTTTCCAGTAAAAAGTATTTGTAAATGGTAAATGCATATCCCCTATGGTTATTATAAAGGGGTGAGAGTGGTATTGTGGGGAGTTCAGATGGATACATATGGGTTTAGAGGAAGGCAGTATAAACAAAGCCCTCATTTAACCCTTTGGGAGACAGAGTCCCTAACTTGTATATCCATCTGGACTCTTTTTTAAGGAGGGCCGTGTCCAGGTCCCCCTTACGGATCCCCAGTCTAATCAGGTCAATACCCTGAAAGGATAAACATGAGACATCCCCCCATGTATGGAATTAATATGTCTGGCTACTGGAACCTCCTTTTTAGTATTGATGGTGCTAATATGCTCTAGGATCCTCCTATGGAACTCCCGGGAGGTTTTCCCAACATATTTCATTCCACACTTGCAAGACGCTAAGTATATCACTCCTTCAGTTTTGCAGTTAATATACTGTCTCATAGTGTACTTCTTGGTCCCTAGGGTACTACTGAATTGTTTGGAAGGTAGGATATACTTGCACGCCTTGCAAGTGCCGCACCGGTACATACCCACTACTTTGTTGGAGTCAAGCCAAGTTGACATATTGGGGCTCTGGTAGTGGCTATGTACCAATCGGTCTGCGAGGTTCGGTGGTCATCTGTAAGTTATTGACGCCTGAGGATGTAACACTTTTTTGAAGCCATCATCCTCAAGGAGGACATGCCAGTGCCGGTTTAATGTATCCCTGATTTGCCTCTACTGTTTGTTGTAAGTCCCTATTACACGTATGGGTTGTATACTGTCTTGTTCTTTTTTCTTGGGATATAACAGTGTTCCCCTGTCTGTGTACTTGGCCCGGTTGTAAGCTTTGTTAATACATGTGCGGCTGTAACCTCTGTTCAAAAACTTTTCCCGCATATTGGCGGATTGAATCTCAAAATCCTTTATTGAAGAACAATTTCTTCTAACCCTTAGATATTTCCCTGTGGGTATCCCTTGGATTAAGGGTAGGGGATGCCAGGAGTAGATTGTTTGTCGCAGTCACTTTAGTGTGTACTGTGGTTTGGAGTAGGCCTTTGTCATCTTTGTATATATCTAGATCTAGGAAGGTGATACGCTCCTGACTGATATCATACGTTAATTTTAGATTGTTATTATTCTGGTTTAATGTGTTCACAAATGACAAAAATAGTTATTTCGTGCCACTCCAAACCACCAGCACATCATCGATATACCGAGACCACAATTCTATATGTTGTGTGAACTCTGACATGGTTTGAGTAAATACACTAACTTCCTCCCACCAACCCAGGTAGATGTTCGCGTATGTGGGGGCACAAGTTGTGCCCATCGCTGTTCCCTGGAGTTGGTGGTAGAATTTATTCTTAAATAGGAAGAAGTTATGTGTTAATACATATTCTAAGAATTTCACTACCAAAAAATTGTGGGCTTTATGTTCGTTGCTCCTGGCTTTGACAAAAAATTCAACCGCTGCTAGGCCTATTTGATTTTGAATACTCGTATAAAGAGATTCTACATCCATGGACGCCAAAAAGGTGGCAGGTGTTACCTCTATACCATCAATTTTCCTAAAAACGTCAGTGGTATCTTTGGTATAGGATGGGAGGCTGGTGACAAAGGGTCTCAACACCAAATCTAAATAGGTCAGTGTGGCTTGGGATACTCAGTATACATGTCTGTGGAATAGCTATCAGCCACAGAATGCTATTTTGAAAGTGTCACACCCAGACTGTGGGTTGCAGCCCTGAGAAGGTAACAATTTGATACTTAGATTCAATGTATCTCAGCACATGACACCATTACTACAGCAGCTGCTTGCACTTGGTAACTCTGTAGTGATTTATGCAGTGATTCTGCATTTTCCCTACCCACTGCCAGACCAAGACCCCTTGATTTGTGTGGGGACTTACCCCTCTTTATTCTTTGGAGTAATACACTGTAACATACTTACCTGTTATTTAATAGGTTTTACAGTTTTTCTCTGCCCTGAGTGAGAATTTGCTCACTCTTGTTTGATAGTACATGCGCTATCATAGGTTTTAAATAGTTGATTTTTTTTCTGTTTTCTATGTGTTTATTAAAACTTTATTATTTTGACTCAAGTGAGTGCATCAGCAGGGATCTCTGCTTTCCTCTATTTATGTACCCCTCAATCCCAGATAGCACCTCTGTTAGTTTCTCCTCCCATAATCACTAGCTGAGCAGGGTTTATCCACCTTCTCTCCCCCCACCCCTATATTCCGGTTTGTATATTAACACACATTATAGGCAAAAAATAAAGTGTTTATTGAGTGCGTTAACATTCTCAGTAATTCACTGGTTTCTTTCATCTTCAATAAATCCTTTGCACGCCTTTCTTTTAACACAGTAACATTATCTGCATAGTTCTGACTGTGTGTCAGTGTCCAAAATCTCTATCACACCACTTTAAGAAAAAAATCCAGAGGAACTTAGGGGTAGATCCTAAGGTCCTTAATTTTTTAACGTTATGTTATATGTGTAGCCCTCTCCCCCCCCCCCCCCTAAGTGAGATTGGGGTGGGTGGTGTATCTGACTACTTCTCAGTGTGGTGCGATACCTGTTTAGCAACCAGGAGAGCTGAGCTTCCGCCATGGGGAACCTGGGGTATGTACTTACACTCGGTGCAGCGCCTCCACCTGCGATGGTTCCCAGCAGAGCAGGAATAGTTCCTCGCAGGACACATGCAAATAACCACATACACGGTATGTATAATAACCAACACCTTTACTGGTGAACATAGGAACCATATAGCATCAACAGAATAACGGGTGTCCCTCTCTAGAGGAGACACTGACTATTGCACCTCGCAGGACGCTACCCCCCTACACCGGGTGATCCCACCCCGTGTCCAATAATCCCACACAATGTCCCGCACTCTTACAGAGAGAGGATATGTGTGACTGCGCAGTCACTGATGGCTAATAGGATTGTTGGTGCACTTGTAGATAAGGGGGTTACCTGCTGGGCACTCCAATGCTCGGGCCTGCAACGGGCTTCACAAAGGATCAGACGAGTTCCTTCACGACATCAAGGATCCACCATCCGGGGCGATCCCAACTGGATGGCCTCTGCAGCCACAACGAAGATCTGCGCCCAACCTTCTGAACGGATGCGCAGCGTCTGTTGAGTCCCTAACTGACTCTATGAACTACGGTGATGCTCGCTGTACTATAGGCCGTCCCTACAGCACAGCAACCTTGAATGGCTTACGGGGAAAACTCCTAGGGGCCTATGGGGTAGCCTATTCTATGCAAGTGGGTCCCTGACCCCTTGCACCCGCACTACCTCTTCCCGTACCACCCGAATCCCCTCTGCCTCACTCCTACCTAACCCTTCCAACCCCTGCAGCAATGCACTGCAACCTTGAACGGTGCCCGCTTGTCAGCCCTCACAGCACTGACCGCTGTGACCTGACAAGAGTGCCCACCACGAACCTAAGGGCAGGGTTCCTAACTTGGGGCCGTCCCTTATCACTTACCCACTAACCTGGTGGGGAGTTGGGGTCTATCTGGGACCTGGGGGAACCTTACCTGGTGCAGGAGATTCACTTGCTCCCTACACCCTTCCTTCCCCTTCCTGCTCCCAGCACCAACTGCCGTTCTCAGCGCGCGAAATGTATCTTGGTCTCTCAGGGCAGGGAATCCTTGGCCCTTATTGGCCACTATGAGGCACCTGGTGTGCTTGGCCCTAAGCCTCATGGGAGTTGTAGTCCCGTGGAGGCTGCAAACACATTGGGGCCGCGTGTGCACTTTCCCTGCACATGCGCGAACACCTAATGGCCGCCGCAACCTTTCCCTGGCTGTTCCCGCACTCGCGCGACTTCTCCCTGGCTGTTCCCGCACTCGCGCGACTTCTCCCTGGCTCCTGTGAGCTTTCTGCGCATGCGCGATCACTGCGCATGCGCGAGTATTTGCAATGGCGGCCCCCGCTAGCCGGGTGCACCGCCGAGCCTCCTAAGGCTCTCACCGCTCCCTGCTCCGGCCCCCACCTTTGGAAGCAGCCGGCGGGTCCGTCGCTGGCTTCGGCGGCACCCGCGACCGCGCTATCCCAAAGGAGGGGGGTCTCTAGGAGCCGCTGGAGACCAGGGCTACATATGGATATACATATTTAACGTATCCAGATGCAAAACGCATATCTCCAAATCTACATATGAGAAAATGATTTAAGGAGACAGAAGTTACCATAATAATAATAATATTTAATTACACACAGTTCAGGCACTGTGTGTAAAAAATAGATAATATCCGAAAACATATTTTATCTAGTTTAGTATACTAATGTTCCCTAATAATGTTCTTTCCCAATGTGCATGTGCAGTGTATTTTTTTAGGGTATGATAATCCCTTTCATCCAGCTAACGTTACGTTGGTCGTTTTGCTGACGGACCTTACTTTTGCATAACATTAGCCTGGAGGACACCCATTAATAAGGAGGGAAATATGGTCCGTTACCTATTTTGCAAACGCAATGTAATTTCTGATGAATCAATGACCTTCTGAGGATCTAGCTCACAGTTCCACCAACTCCAGCCTGATACCTATTTATGTGCAGCTGTTTTTAGAACAATGGCAAAAATCGCATGCGCTAGGAATGACCATCATCTTTTGGCCGGCAATTATTTAGCTTTTTTATTTAGTTGTATTTAAGTATCTACAGTACTTGACAATTCAGAGTAGGAAAGCTAGTCTTAATTGTTTGACTGCCATGTTATAGCCTTATCATAGTAATTCCCCTGCCTTCTGCTTTGAATGACCATTTACAATATTATAGGTGAAAAATATAATTTTTATAGAAGACTAATTTTAAGGAATTACTTTATCTGAATGAGCCTTTTATCTATTTACACAGCATATTTTTTCAGACCGCAACTGCAATTCATCAAACTAGATTGTAAGCTTTTTATGGAAAGGATTTTGTCTAATCTGCATGCATTACCTTACTTTACCTGTTAAGATTATGTATCTTTGGATATGCCTATGAAAAATAAATTACACTTGTATAATAAAATGCATACATTATTCTTTGTTTATATTGCCACTAGTCTTTGTACTCCATGTATTGTAATTCATATGTATTTAAACTTTCCTGCAATGCGTTGCTGATAACAAAAAGGTCAAGTAATTCATATTAATCAGCTGTATTTTACAACTACAATGTTGCCAAGTATAAGATTTATAAAGTATATTTGTGGTTGAAAACCAATTCACAATTTTTACTAAATGCATGTTGCATTGAGTGATATCTAAATTATATTACAAAAATGCAGTGACCCGGCGCTAACAGTGACAACAATACCCCAGTCCAATGATTAGTCCATTTAGATAGGGAAAGTTCTCTTAATGTTCCAGTTGAAAACGACGTGATGATTCAATTTCTGGCTGTTACTTCAGAACTCCTCCTGTAGTGTAATAAACAAAGGGAGAAAGACCATTGCGCAGCCGCAAGTATCAACAGACGGCTCCAAAAGAGGATTTTTAGGTAATAAACTTACAAAAGTACTGTGTCAATATTCATTTGAGAGAATCTGTGCTTTAACCAACTTCTTTTCCTGGACTTTACGAATCCCCCGTGCTGTCAATCATACGTCAGCTCACTATTCTGTTAACTCACAGTCTTAACACTCAAGGGTGATCTCAGTGGGTTCCCAGAAAGGAAATGACATGGGAAATGATGGTGCAGATTGCTAAAAATTTAATGACAGTAAAAATAATAAAAACAGCCAAAAGCTTACTCACATAAACCGTGCTCTAACAGGACAACTGACAACGTGCCGTCCGCAGCTTGATATGGTAAGGGGTAATGATCCCTGGGTTGATCGCGCTCTCACTACCCTCAATACCAGAGATCCTCGCCTGACTTTGCGCAGCTCACTGACGTCACTCCCCTTTCCTTGTTACCGGATGCTTTTGCAGCTTGGGGTAGTGAGCACTGAGATAGGTGTGCTCTCTTTGTTCAATCGACCGGAGGCGAGGATCTCTGGTATTGAGAGTAGTGAGAGCGCGATCAACCTAGGGATCATTACCCCTTACCATATCAAGCTGCGGACGGCATGTTGTCAGTTGTCCTGTTACAGCACGGTTTATGTGAGTAAGCTTTTGGCTGTTTTTATTATTTTTACTGTCATTAAATTTTTAGAAATCTGCACCATCATTTCCCATGTCATTTCCTTCCTGGGAACCCACTGAGATCACTCTTGAGTGTTAAGGCTGTGAGTTAACAGAAGAGTGAGTTGACGTATGATTGACAGCACGGGGGATTCGTGAAGTCCAGGAAAAGAAGTTGGTTAAAGCACAGATTCTCTCAAATGAATATTGACACAGTACTTTTGTAAGTATATTACCTAAAAATCCTCTTTTGGAGCCGTCTGTTGATACTTGCGGCTGCGCAATGGTCTTTCTCCCTTTGTTTATCACACTACAGGAGGAGTTCTGAAGTAACAGCCAGAAATAGAATCATCACGTCGTTTTCAACTGGAACATTAAGAGAACTTTCCCTATCTAAATGGACTAATCATTGGACTGGGGTATTGTTGTCACTGTTAGCGCCGGGTCACTGCATTTTTGTAATATTGTCTGTAAACGAATTTGTGAGTTATTTGTTAGGCAGGGACCCCATGGCAGCTTTCACTTAGTTATAAGTAGAATATATTTTTTACTTATTGTAAACACATAATTAATGGTCTTAGCGCTGAGCTTTAGGGTATAAAATCATTATTCATTGATATCTAAATTATCACTGAAATTAGTAATAACAATTAATGTTCACTAAACTCTTATATTCTGTGATACGAGAGTGAAATAGTAAAGTATTATTGCATTGACAAGGTAAATGATTGTTTGTGACATACATTGCCAATACGGACATACAATCAGTTTGAATAACATTGAGCTAAAAATAAAATCTTATGCATGTTAGCACTAATAAAATTAGTAACAATTTTGAAATAAAAGAGACTCACAAGGAACAGACAATCCCTGCCCAGAAAACCGGTCCATGGCATATGCGGAGGGGTTAATTATATGGCACATTCTAAAGCAGGGCTGCTCAACTCCAGTCCTCAAGCCCCCGCCAACAGGTCAAGTTTTCAGGATATCCCATCTTCAGCACAGGTCGCTTAATCAGAGGCTCAGTTGAAGACTGTGCTAAAACAGGGACTGGTTTACCCACCTGTGTTCTGAAGCAGGGACAGATTGGACCACCTGTGCTGAAGCTGGGATATTCTGAAAACCTGCCCTGTGGGTGGCCCTTGAGGACTGGAGTTGCCCACCCCTGATCTAAAGTATACATCCAGTTGCTGCCAAATCGGGCAGTCAATCTGTTAACACTCATTGTTAACATGTCTGGCAAACAGTAAGAAAAAAACCTTCAAACATATACAGATGTATTAAGACTTACTGTCCCCAGCCAAAAAAAGCAAATGACCGTGGTGCCGGGGACTGTGCCTGCCACGATCACGTTGCAGGAGGGGAGTCCATGCTTCTGGATTGGACCCTCCACAGCTTTAATCCGTCCACGCATCGATCGTCGCGGGACTGTGATCGTCAGTGACAGCACAAAGAGTAAGTCTTGCTACATCTGCAGCAAACATTTGAGTTAAACAATTGACATTTCTTGTATAAAAAAATAAATAATAAAAAACACAAGAGCAGCCAATGCATAAATCAGACCAGATGGTCCCTAGATTCTATTTCTAACAGTGGCAGCAATGGAAACTCCCAAAGTGATTGGATATCAGTCATTTATAGGGAAAGTTACACCCTGTTAGGCAGTAAATGCTCTGCTGAATATAAGTTCCTAATTTATGTTTTATACTGTATTTCATCATTGATTTTGTAGACCTCTATAATACATGCGTTGCCTCCTGTCCAGCTTAAAGAGTGCTACTATTTTCATGGGATAAATTGCATCCTCCCTTTATACCCTTCATTATCTATCTTTCGGCCCTTATCTAAAACTTGCATAATGGGCATTGAGGTTACTAGTACTTTGCACAGTATTTAATATGTGTACAAACCATTGATTTATACAAAGGCATTATTTTATTTTCAGTTTCCTTTCCAAAGCCTTTGTTCATCGTTCCTCATATTTTATGTGAATCTTACATGTATCTGGTGCTTACCGGGCACTCTAAATATATGCCTAGAATGCCGTGATGGCAATGAAAGTCTATGCGAGTCATTCGTTTAGCATTGATGCAGTGTTGCGCATCCCATAAATATGTTTACTGCCCTTCACCCAAACGGCAGTTAATGCTGCTTCGTGGTACCATACCCTGCATCAACGCTTAGTGAATCCCTCTGTAAGTTTTCTACAATTAAGTACTCTGATGTCACGCTTTCATTTCCCCAAAAAGTTGATTCAAACAGGGGGCATACATTTTGTCCCCCTTTTCTATGGTCTAATCAAAAGGAATTAAACAAATTATTTGCCTTTGTGATAGTTCCACGAATTAAAAAAAATAATCCTTCCCCTCCCTGGATTAGGGAAGAAACTTGACATCAGTTCTGGTTTCTAATATTTCACATGTATTGGGCTATTCAAAGGGTATTTGTTTTACCTCTGCTGTGAACTAAGTCACAAGGAAACCTTCTGGAATCTATAGATTGCAATATTAATGAATAACACTGCAAAAACACTATTCTTTTTTAAATACTTCCTGCTTTGTGATAGCATATTTATTTTTAAATTGACAAGAGAGACTGTCCTCAGGTACATTGATTCGTTTAGTACTAGAAAATTATGGAGATTTTCAAAAAAAAAGAAAAGAGAAAGAATGTGAAAAAGAGTAACTAGCTTTGAGTGTGTTGCAGATTGAGAAGTATCTATGTAGTGGAATCAAGAATGGATTTTTTTTTTAAGGATGAAAATTTGAATGGTTAGATATAGCCCAACGAATTGATGGGTTTAAAAACTATTACATTCCTGCATGTAATATCCAAATTCATTTGTATTCAACACGGTGTGCTCTCTGTTTAATCACAACTAGACTAGGGATTGTTACTTAAATCAGTAATTACACATTAACTATAACCCTGGAAGTCTTAAAGATTATCAAAAACATTTTTTATTTGCAGCTACCAGTTATTAAACGGCCTCCGACAGTTGTTTGCTATATCTGCGGACGTGAATTTGGCACTAAATCAATCCACATCCATGAACCTCAGTGTTTGAAAAAATGGCACCTGGAGAATGACCAATTACCTAAGAATTTACGAAGGCCTGAACCCAAAAAACCGGAGGTTAGACTGATTGGAGGTAGGACCAAAAACAAAAACAGCAATATATATGCATATTTGCAACACTAACGTCTCCTGCTCCCTTGCACTTCTCTTTCAAATAAAGCAGGCCATGTGTTATTATATAGGTCCTCTGTGGATGATTAAGTCTTTACCACCTCTTACAATACAATGGTGCCAGCAATGCCTACATCCCCTCTACTCCTTCTATGGTAAAGGTATCAAAGTTTCATAGAGCTGCCTCCGGCAAGTTGTACCAAGGTTAGTATGTATAGTAAGAAATGTCATAGCCCATGCAGGTGACAAGTAAACTAAAGGTAGACTATACATTTTGTTTAATAACATTACTAAATCATTGTACAGTAATTAATCAGGTACCTCCTTTATACATTTGGAGACTATGAAACGGTGTAATGCTAATTTTATTCTGACCACGCCAAAAACTGTCTGATACTGTTTAAATTATGATGGAACATCAATAATTTCTGCCCAGGGAGAGTGAACCCCCCTAAATTTTCAGTACCCAAGTCATCTTGTATTTTATCTTAGTCCAGACCAAAAGGAAATGTTGGGTTAGAATAACAGTACTGTGACTTCCTGGTAACTAAGGAATTAATGCCCTTCCTTGCAGCAGACTTTATTAACCCTTTTAGGTATAATGTGATGTTACTGTATTGCATAACATTTTTTTGGTTACAATACAATTCATAGTAGTGTCTGCTATACCCAAATTCCCTTTTGGTCCAGACTAAGATTTGTCTGACAGTTAATTTATCCAATTTCTTTACCAACAACTGAGCTTCTGAAGTCAAGTTGTTGGAATCGATATTCACTCTGATTCCGGTTCTTCTTGGTCCTGCGGTCTTTGGAATACAGTAGTGCATCTTCATCCAAATTCTTTCAAGCAGGAGGGTATTGGAGTTCAAAATCATATGATGCTAAATCTGCAATCCACCGTTGTCCAGTAGCATTAAGTCTGGCTGTAGTCAGCATGTAAATCAGGTTGTATATTTCAGTCTTCAGCACAAACCCAACTCCATAAAAGGTAGTCATAAACGGTATTTATTATGATCCACTTTAAAGCGAGGAATTTCACCTTATGGACAGGATATCTTCTATCAAAAGAATTTGCTTGATGGCTTGCAAATGCTACAGGCATCCAATCTCCCTGATGCACTTGCTACAATAGTGCCCACAGTCCTTCAAAGCTGGCATAAATATAGACTCATAGAAGTTTGTTGGATTTGCGAAAGCCAACACATGAGCAGGAGTTTCCTCATAATAGCCCTTATAGCATTTGTATATTACTCTCTCCATCTTTTTTCTAAATGATTTAAATGCTTTGTAATAGGACCTATGGATAGGAGGAAATCCTTTGGTTAGGTGTACCAGAGAAGTATTATAGATTAATAACCAAAATGTCGGTAGTATCTGCAAAATCCTAGATAATACTGTAGAGATTGACTGGTAAATAGGAACTCTCAGCCTCCACTCTCTTAGTAGCGCCTAAGCTCTCCTGCTCCTTCGCACTCCCCCATCTAAGAAGCAGAAACCCCAAATGTTGTAAATTTCCTAGGTGCCTGGTTAGGTTTCGACGAGCTCAAACAGTACAATGGCACCAGCAATGCCTCCCTACCACATTTTCTATGACAAGAGTTCTGTGAAAAGGAAAATACACACATACAAATGTACCAGCAACAACTTCCACTTTGGAGACTCAGTTAACCACTTTAAAGTTAAGTAAAAAAAGACAGAACTGGTTTCTGTCTTCTTGAGATGGAATCAGAATATGTTGCAAAATACATTCTGAACAATATATTAATTTTCAGACTTCAAACAATTTCACACATTCTAATGTCACATACTTTACAGTACTGTAAGTATTTATTTTAAACTACATCAGTATGGACTAGATCCCTAATATAACTGTTAACGGTACAGATTAATAGCTGGTCAAATAAAATGCGTTTGTTAAGTAACAATTAGTCGGAAACTATAAAAACCTGCTTCTTACAGTACATACAGTATTCAATGCTATGAATATCAATTTTACAAAAATGGTGTATAATTTTCAAGCTAACCATTTTTAAACTGAACACTGATGTCAGCTTATACCTTTAACTATAAAAAATAAAAATATTAGACACAGTGGCGGCAAAAATAATTGAGTGCGCTAAAAGTCACCCTGATGCCACAACACGAAAATCCTTCCGGGCTGGTTACATAGCACAGAGGAAAATAAGGTATTCCACGTGTGCTTGGGTTCACAGGATTTATAAGGCCTAATCTTCACTGGGCTACTCAACTATTTAAATAAAAAGGTGCATGGATCCTCGCTGTAATTCACATCACTAGTAGGTGCTGGTCTAGAACCTACAGAAGTCTCAGTCCTTTTTCCTTGGATGCAGATCCTTAGGCTTGTCGGATGCTCAGGTCATCTTCTGGCTCTAGTTTAGCTTCTATATATTGGGGATAGAGGAGTCAACCAGATCTATAACATTCAGAGATAATTAAAACAGTTAGACCTTTTGAAATTTGTCCCATGAATAGCTTTACAGTTTTGCTCAGCTGAATTCAGTATTATGACTGTGTACCCCTGTATTGCAAACAGCCTCCTACTGGATCAGGCCAGGGCCTGGTAGGGTTAATTTGGCTCCAGGAAGTTCATTCAGAGCTCCTGAATTTTCAGTCTTCTCCTGCAGACTGAACTTTTCCTTCCTTTAACAACCAGAGTTTCTGGTGCTCAAAGCATGATCAAACATAATCTATTACTTTTCATTGGCTTCACCTCTTCTGCAAGAGAAGCTTCTGTGTACAAGACTACTTTTTTTTTTTAAACCAGACTAAGCTCTTAGTTGCTTTGAATGTAATGAAAATAAAACTAGTGCTGGATTCTAATAGTACATACTATATACTACGTTTTTAAGTGTCAAAAAGTGAAAGCTGTGTGCTATTTTGAACATATGCCAATATCAAACCGCTAATCATTGCACTGGCAATTTGACATATTACAGAGAAAATATTAAAATATCAAAAGCTATTCAAATTAAAAAAAATATATATTAAAAAGCTTTTAAAAAACAAACGTTGTAGCCTTGAACTATGATGTAAACATTTTTTTTTAAATGATTGTGCAAAAGAATTTACCCAAGGGCTAGAACGGAAGCAGGAGAGGTAATGTCAGAGACAGGGACATTGATTCAAAACCTATTATGTGGTTCCACAGCAGGCTTGAGCTGGGCCCTGTTCAGGATCACTGTTGCCACCTGGATCCATTTGCTGCTGTAATTCCTGCTCACACCATTGTTCAAACAGCTGTGCTTGGGTTGAGGATGCATCAATAGTCACTGCCACAACTGAGATATAGAACCAGATCTGTCTTCTGCTGTCACTGGTGGCCGTGGTATAGCCTGTCTCCAGCATAGGGGGAAAAAAAGCCCAATCCTCATGCTGACAAGCTTCTCTGAAACTGAAAGCAGCTCTATGATTGAGGTGAGGAGAAGGTGTAAGAATCACTTGCTCCAAGTCCTACTCAACCAATCGTTCTTTTAAGATTGGCTGAATAATAGCAGCAGAAGCCTACTGAGGCCTGCAAACCAGAAGGGGTGTGTATGAGGCTTCGATGATTTGAGCGCCCACACTAGCCCCAACAACCATATTGTTTTCTGGAATCCTATCCTCACTCCCACCTGAAGGTACAGTGGCCATCTTGGTTACTGGCATCCTGCCTATAAAAAGGCAAGGCTTCGTCCACGAAACTGCCTCATTATGGTTTCTGTTTTGTTTCTCTTTGACTCCAGTGTTCCTGTTTGTTTGCACCCAGGCTTTATCCCAGACTGCGACCCCGACCTTGCACCTGTCGCCTGCCTTGACCAATTCCTTTTGACCCCAACTACTCCTTACACAATTCAGGACTCTCTCACAGTTGAGCTCAGTGATTTAATATACTACCACAGCACTATGGGTCATTTCCTGTCTAGAGACGAGCATTGTTACATTATGCTCTGGCCACAACATGGACCCCGCTGAGGTAGGCAAGGCTGTTTCTGCCCAGGGAAATCATCTAGGAAACCATGAGAAATGCCTTTCGTGCGTGTGTAGCTGCAGTGCGTGTGTGTAGCTGCAGTGCGTGTGTGTGTGTGTGTGTGTAGCTGCAGTGTGTGTGTGTGTGTGTGTGTTTCTGTGTGTGTACACAGAGGAGGCAGCAGTGTGTGGATATAGATGGCTGTATTTTGTATAGTCCTGCCCCTATTCCATGTTAGGTCCACCCTTTTTCTGCACTCAGCTAATGCATGTACAATGGCGGTTGCTCCCTATGCGGGCAGGGACATCTTAGTAGGTAGCCAAAACTAAAAGCTAATACAAGCATATACTAAACTCTTCTTACTAGTATATCTTTGTAGCTACAGTACGTATGTCCACACGTAAAGTTAAACCTAAAAAGGGTGTTAGTATTGTACTGACGAAATGTTTATTTGAACATGAGCAGTAGTGTGAAAGAGAATATTAATATGCACCCATATGGTGCCCACCTGTACCCAGCAATCCACCAAGTGCTTTACTTCCCCTCACTAATAAAAGTTTAGATGATAGCAATATAGATCAAATCATTGTTGGAATTGGACCCTTGGAGTCAGAGGAGCAGCAGAACAAGTTTGTTTCTGCGGTTAGTAGTATTGGTACTAAACCTGGAGAAAACCCAAGTGTGAAAGCCATGAGAAGGGACAGTCATGACACTAAAGCAGTCTGACTGCTATGCCCCTGTGTAGTAGCATCAATACAGAGCAAGGCAATCAGGATACTTGTTCTGCAGCATTGCCACCACTATTAGTCAATGGGCGTACAGTATTTATACGTCAGGAATATATTCAACCGCGGGAGAGAAACATACTGTATGTCATTAGTCTTAAATTCTGTATGGATCCCCTCAAACCTCCCTCCAAATAACATTGGTAGAAACCCCTGGGCTATAAAAGGAGCACACCTGTGGTACCTGGGACATATGCTGATGAGATATGCAAACTATTATATTTAAATGACTCCCATCCCACACCTCATAAAAGGATTTCCATGAGAAATATTTTGAGTTGTGTATGAGATCTGTGCAGAAATGAAAACAGGAGATGCTGTAGTTATGGGAAAATCAATGTAGGCATTTATTCAACACACATGCCATAAACAAAAACTCAGGCTTTTCCTTAGCCCTGATGCAGGAAAAAACAGGGTAGCATAAAAATAGTTTACGTTCAGCATAATGTTGCAACACAAACAAACATGCCTAGTTCCTATCTAGAGTGCTGACTGTTACAATGGTTTTCTCTAACTATAGGTTGGAGGGCTAAGCCCCTTACCAACTATAACAAACCAAGTCAGTGACAGGTAAGTTTACCTTCCTGCTCCTGGGTGGGTGGGATGTGATGCATCCATGTGTGCTCTCTCTACAGCAGTCCAGGGTGCGTACATCCCTGGATCAGAGAGCCCTCAGACTGCTGTGATCCAGGCTTTAAAACCTCCTAACAAGCCAGGTAAAAGCTGGTTAATTATCTCAGCCTGTTCTCAGGCTTCGATTAACCAGTTCACTGTTGGACTCCGTAGCTATACCCATGTTTTCCCTGAATAGCTATTAGACAGGAAAACCACCCTGTCACAAGTTGATATCTTGTTTTTAATGCAAAAAGTGTTTTTAGTGTTTCTACTTTTAATTGTACCATGACCCTTATGATGACACTAAACACTGAAAAATTTAGAGACAAATTAATCTTTATGGTGAATATAGTTTTCCCACTAAGACATGTGTAGAGTAAATCTGGAAACAAATGTGCAAGACAGACTTTGCACATTAATGGTTGTTAAGTGCCTGCTGTCTCCAGAATCCTCCAATCCAATAAAATAATATATGAAAAACACATAATTTGTCTGGATACAATTGCACTCCAAATAACAAGACTACTTCTAGCAGATATTGTAATCACTGTAATGCTTGTTCAGGCAAGATGGTTTGTGGAATATGAATTACATTAAAACAGGGCTAAAGGGACACTCTTGAAGTGCCAGCAGCAGAGATTCTGCAATATGTAAAAATGGTTGGCTACTTGTTGAGTAAAGTAAAGTTTGCCTACTCTTCAGGAAAAATGTTAAATCTTATTTATGATCTAAGTACAGGTAGCCCTCACTATCCAATGTTCACTTTACAATGAATGGCATATCCAACGCTTTACAATGCAACCCTGCGGGCCAGTTTTCGATGCCGGAATGCGTTATCCAACGTTTGAATGCGTTATTCAACGCCTAAATGCGTTATCCAACGCTCACCGCCACTGATTAACATGGGACTCACTTTACAACGGTTTCACTTTCCAACGCTACTTCCAAAATGGATTCCATTGGATAACCAAGGACTGCCTGTACATACTGTAAACCCCTTCATATTATATCTGCCATGCATCCTGTTTTCCTGTGACAAGTATAAATAAGTTTGTAAAATATTGATTTATTTAATTGCTACTGTTGTTTACACCAAGCCATACTTTAACATCAGGGGGGAGGTTCACTAAGGTCTGTTGAAGGGTAAACCACCTTGATGCAGAATTGGCTGTCATTGACCCACAATAAACCTTAGTGAGTTTCCCCTAGGAGTGTTAAAGGGAATATTTCCTTCTCAACTTTATACACTTTGGGCATCACTGTGAAGTTTATTTTCAGTCACAAATCTTTGCAGCTGTTGAAGGAAATCAGCCTGCAAAACAATTGAAATCACAAAGCAACTGGTGTATGTTGTTCTGCTGTTAGTTGCAAGGTTGGAGAAAGGCGAGATAGAATGCGACAGGAGAGTGAAAAAGAATGGTGTGGGAAGAGTGAGAAATTGGGGTTGGAAGAGTGAGAGAATGGTGTGGGAAGAGTGAGAGAATGGGGTGCTGATTAAACTGGGGATCCGTAAGGGGGACCTGGACACGGCCCTCCTTAAAAAAGAGTCCAGATGGATATACAATTTAGGGACTCTGTCTCCCAAAGGGTTAATTGAGGGCTTTGTTTATACTGCCTTCCTCTAAACCCATATATATCCATCTGAACTCCCCACAATACCACTCTCACCCCTTTATAATAACCATAGGGGATATGCATTTACCATTTACAAATACATTTTACTGGAAAGATGTCCCCTGGCTTGTTATTACACAGTGTTTAAGGCATTATGTCTTCTCCCTAGCATTTCTGTGCTATTACATAATCACTATCAGTATTTACAGCAGTGCTGTGAGGCTCATACTTACCTTCCTGCTGTCTCAAGATCTCAGTCTCATATCCAGCACTACCTATATATATGTTTTTACCCGTATATGGATCCCCCTTTTAGTTACCTGACTCCAGCAGCCACTTTCACTTTGCACATTGCTGTCTATACACGGGCAACATTACAGGTTGCCATGACAACGCTTGTGTATAAATAACATGCAGGAGATAAGGTCCGCCCACCCCCGAAGAAGTTCCACCCTGGAACAAAACACGTGTCGGGTGACGTCATAGCGCGACCAGGCTAGCAGTAGCCTGGTCAGTCTTCATCCATGGTCAGAAGGATTTGCTCCCAGTTTAGCTAATAAAAATTTGGGCTGTGCAGGATCCCACTAGCCCGAATCAGAGGCTATTACAGATCTCAGGGGGGGTACTGTTTGATGTCAGTGTGGCTTGGGATACTCAATATACATGTTTGTGGAATAGCTATCAGCCACAGAATGCTATTTTGAAAGTGTCACACCCAGACTGTGGGTTGCAGCCCTGAGAAGGTAACAATTTGATACTTAGATTTAATGTATCTCAGCACATGACACCATTACTACAGCAGCATCTTGCACTTGGTAACTCTGTAGTGATTTATGCAGTGATTCTGCATTTTCCCTACCCACTGCCAGACCAAGACCCCTTGATTTGTTTGGGGACTTACCCGTCTTTATTCTTTGGAGTAATACACTGTAACATACTTACCTGTTATTTAATAGGTTTTACAGTTTTTCTCTGCCTTGAGTGAAAATCTGCTCACTCTTGTTTGATAGTACATGCGCTATCATAGGTTTTAAATAGTTGATTTTTTTCTGTTTTCTATGTGTTTATTAAAACTTTATTATTTTGACTCAAGTGAGTGCATCAGCAGGGATCTCTGCTTTCCTCTTTTTATGTACCCCTCAATCCCAGATAGCACCACTGTTAGTTTCTCCTCCCATAATCACTAGCTGAGCATGGTTTATCCCCTTCTCTCCCCCCATCCCTATATTCCACTAGATACAGCATACAGTCTTTTAGATAAAGCAATAAACATTTGTTTGTCTTATCTGTTTGTGGTGGGAACTCGGTCCCAAGTGTCCAGGCAAATCCTGCCTGAAGCGCTGAGTACACTTTTGGCACTATATAAATAAAGACATACAATACAATACAAATGCCTCGTTAAACCTTGATTGTCCTCCCGGCTCAGTCCAGGTAAGTCCGCGTCTGTCAGAAAATCCCTTAAGGCACGTCTCGTGTTTGCATTATGAGCAACCCTTTCTCTGTTATAAAGATTCTCATAGTATTTCTTAAATTCCTCTACAATTAATTTAGGGTTAGATGTTACAATTCCTGATTTGAGTCTAGTACTGTAGCTTGTTTATTGTACCTTAGTTGCCCATTTCTAATTTTGTTAGTTAGAAGTGTATTGGGCTTGTTTGTTTTTTCTTTTTTTAATTCCTTTTTGACTAACTCAAGGCATTCTCAGCCTAGGAGGTTAGGAGCATATTAAGCACTCTTCTAATATCCTTTAGCTTTTTTAACGTGCCTGTTCCACCATTACTTTTGTGCAGGTAAGAAAGTTCTGCCCGTTTTGCTTGCATTTGAACAATTTTCGCTTCCTTTGCTTTTTTCCTTCCTGCAGCAATACTAATGAGGGAACCTCTAAGTGTTGCCTTATGGGCTTCCCAAAGTTGGGTTTGGGAATCTACACTGCCCTTCAATAATACTATGTAGCCATGTGTAAAATTGGTGTATAGATCTCTCTCATGCTGGTAGTAATCCTGGTAAGAAGGCAGGGTTGCCAGTAACTATCATGGAGGTTTGCCCTCTAACCCTGGTGAAGTGTCATATGTAGCAAAGGAAGTGACAGCATGCTTTGTGTCCACTATTAGTGACACATATGTGGGTCTTTTCTGGAGTCTATATAAGACACAGAACTGCCTAAAGTTAGAGAGTCTAAGTTGGTCCAAGATTATGTTCTTGTGTCCTGAGTGAAGTGTCTGCACCAGTTCAAGTCTGTCTGTCAGAGAGTCAAGTGCAAGCTGATTACACACTGTGTCCAGGGACCTGGCACAGCTGGTGGTCTCCCTTAGGGGAGAGGTGGAACAACTCAATTAAGAGAGGAGAAACCTTCTGCAGGGAGTACCTCAACGAAATGAGCGGGTAAGTACGACCGCTATGATGGGCAGTCTGCCAGAGGAGATGACATTAAAGATGCCCTGGTTCAAAAGATCCCTCTTGTGTGAGTGTGGAGTTGTTTACCAGGAGGATGCACCAAGAAGGAGTTCCCTGTCAGATACTCATCCCTGCTGCTGTAGGGATCCTGAAGGGGTGGAGGCGCTGTACCAAATGTGAGTAGGACTCAGAACACTACCTCAGACGCCTGTCATGGTGATATTCCCAATTACCTACCAGTGGGAGACTCAGGAGTCCTGTTGCCTGCAGGTGCACCACAACACACTTACATGTAATTGGGAGCAGATTACACCCACAGGGGCCAATATGAGATTGCGTGGGGGTGCAACCGTTACACTAAATAATGGTTCTATCTCTTTATTAATTGTTTGAATTACCTCCAGGACTTTAATAATAGATACATTTAAATGCCAGTTTGCTCCTGGACTGTCTAGGTTCAATTGAGTGCTCCTTCATTCTATAGGTGCATGATTAACCATGAAATATCATGGATTCTCATGGAGGAGATCTTTAGGACCAATCTGTTTGAAATAAAGAAGTCATCTATTCTACTATAGCTTGAGGAATCCCACAGACACCATCGTAGATGCCTGCCAGAGAGACCAGTTCCTGACTCATGAACCCCTACTTGTCGAGTGGTAACTTGTGTGCTGTGCACACTCAATGCTTATGACCTAGCTGTTTAATGCATGCAGAATATTTATCCCTACTTTTTATACATTAATATTTTGATTTACTTCACCATTTGCGTTTTGCGCTGTTTTTTTGTTTCCATTTCTTTAGTGTTTAGGGGGGTGCCGAGCCACCCCTTAATTTTTTGTTTCAAATTTTTTTATTAGGCAATTATAACATTACACATCATTGCAAATACAGACATTATTTTGGCCTAATACACGTTTTTGCGTTTTAAGTGAAGATAGGGGGAAAAGCCTCAACGTCCCCCTGTTCCTCCAGGGTCTGCCGGGGTGACGTGAGTGTTGAAACAGAAAGGGAAGGGGGAAAGAAAAGGGGGGAGAGGGAGCAGGGGGGGGGGTCCCTCCACTCCTCAGCCTCTCCGACTTGGTACTTTCCTCAGGTGTTATATGGCATTTTGGCGTAGGTGGGCCATATGGGTTAGCCATGGGTCCCATGTGTCATTGAAGGAGGCGGAAGACCTTTTCAGGAACGCTGATAGCCTCTCCATTTCCATCACCACTTGTATTCGGTTTTTAACTGTTTGTTTGGAGGGGGGAGACACTTTCTTCCAGGCGGCAGCCACCGCACATCTAGCCGCAGTGAGAATAGCGGAGATTAATTTGCCCGTTTGTCGGTCCAGTGTTTCTAAGGGCCTGGCCAATAGGTAGGT
>WSYH01009858.1:0-24758 GCA_036426205.1 Ascaphus truei | reverse complement strand
TTAAACGCCAAGGCTTGTCCGGGTACTAGGCAGCCGCTGACACGTACAGACACCGGATGCAGAGGCAGGAGCCCCCTCAGTAGCTGGGTAGTGCGTAACCCGTCGGCATCCACCTTCGGTACCACGCCCTTTCTCACCAGAGTCCACAGATCCAGATGCAGCCGTCTAAGGAAGTCGGACACCATTTCTCCCTCTTTCTGGGCCAGGGCATGAAACTTGGCCATCAGGGCATAGACGTCCACAGGGGCTCCATAGGTCTTGGTAAGGCAGTAAATGAGTCCCACCGCATCAGCGTCCAGGGTGATCGTCCCGATAGCAGTGCACCATGTGGGACGCTGGGGGTCGGAGACATTCCACGATACGCTGCCTACGAACGGCGTCAGTGCAGGACCATTCAGGCAGTACCTGTTCCATGTGATCCAGCCACTCTTCAAATCCAACTTCTCCCTGAGGCGTGGGTTTGTCACCGGAGAACGCCTTTAACTTCCGGTATTGGTGGGCCTGTGTGGAGTGGTGGATGGCTTCTGCGAGCACAGGGATAGAGGCATTATCCATTAGGCTACTCCCTGCGGGGGAGTAGGCATCTAGTCGTGACATACTGAGTCTAGCTAGTGCGGGCCTCAGGACGGAAGGGGTGAACGAAGTGCCCAGGCCCATTGCAGCAGGCCATCGAGGGTGCAAATTGTTTTCAGGGGTGCGGTCAGAGCCGCTAGTGACGGCACCTAACGAGTTGGGATACCCCCTCTGTGGGGTAGAAGCGGCCAGTGGTTCGTTGGGGTCCACTTGCACTATTGGACAGCGTACGCCGGGGGCCTCAGGTAACAGTAGTACCAAGGGCAGAGCTTCGGGGCATATGTCCTGCTCAGTGACATACAATATTTTGCGCCACAACTGGTCCCGATCGTAGTAGTGATCTTGCAATCAGGCAGTGTCCATGAGCGGAAATTTTCTGACACGGTCCGTCACAGTGCCGAGTGAGAGAACGGCGGGAACATGTCCCAGGCTAAAAACACGTGTCAGGGGGATCTCGTGCCGCTGGGCCCACTTGCGCACCTCAAGCGGCGAGGGCACAGACATGATGGAATAACTTGTTGCACAATTGAGAAAAAAATATAGGGGCACCCCAGGTCTGAATCTCAGCAGCGCCTCCAAATGTAGCCCTGTTTCTGACACCTTCCTCAGGGACTACTAGTGCTGTACTCAACCTGCGGCTCCAGGAGATATGAGCCTCCACTAGCTGGGAGCCTGGGGTAAGGGTTCTAGCGCAGCGCCTCCACTCACCCAGGATCCCCGTTACGTAAGATCGCCCTGGACAAGAAACATACCAACAATGCGTGCAACCAAGTTTACTGTGCATAGGTAACCATCTCTTACTCTCTATATAACATCACACATAACTTATATACTTATACTATAATGTTAGAGTCCGTATACTACCGTGGCTCAGCCACATTCCTAGCGAAATTGTCCCGTATAACAGTGGCTCCGCCACGCTCTATAGAGTGTTGTCCGTGTAAGAGGTTAGCTAATATACTCAGTCTGCTAGCCACTTGCTAGTGTCACTACAAGAGTTATTCCTAAGGCGGGATCAGCGCCTGATGACCGGTGTTGGTGCACTTGCTTTACAATTGTACCTTCCGGTCACGGCGGTGACCGGTGCCTCTTCACAAAGGGTCCGTTGCCTCCGCTCGGAACCTCCGGGTGTCGGGTGCCCAGCCGTCTGATCCCAGATGACTGTGACTGTCCACAACTCCGTGCGCTGTCCCTAACTAAGGTGACAATTCCTTCCACTATCGGGCGTCCCTGCAGTACAGCAACCTACTGTGACTCAGGGAACTTCCTATGGGCCTGGGGAGTAATAGCTGGCCTATGCAGGCGGGTCACGGACCCCCTGCACTCACACTACCTCCTCTCGCTCGGTCCCGAGCTCCTCTGCCTAGCGTGGTCTCTTCCCCCACGCTTCCTGTTCCTCCTTCCTTAATCCCCGCCCTCTCATTGGCTCCTAGCATCAAGTGATTGTCCCAGAGCTCGCGGGAGTTGTCGTCCATATCAGAGCCTTTCCCTTATTGGCCTGTCGTTCGCGCGCTCCCATTGCGCATGCGCGACCTCTTCACCCCGTCAGTGTCCTTTGCAATATTGCGCAACAACATGGCGGCACCCTGTACTACCGTGCCGTCGCGGAACCTGCCGTACTTCCTCCGCACACACACACACCTGGTATTTAACACACCCTTACACTCTCCCCCCCGCAGAACCCAATGTCCCCGCTTGGGCTACATCTACATAACTTTATACACAGATCAACGCACACAGTACATTACTTAGGCTCTAAATTAAATTGCACAGTTCGGTGAACATTACCACTACCGACTGTACTCTGCGGCGAGCCCACTGCTGAGCCTCATAATGGGGTGCCTGAATTGATCGTATGCCATCCTCATTGGAGGTTGACCAGTTCTTTGGCTTTTGCGAGGTAGCTCTTCAGCTACCTCCTCTGGAGAATAGCAAGTTTCAGTTGTTGTTTCCACTTCTGCCCTTGAGGGGTTTAATAGGTCTACAAATTCTTTTTGTGGCACAAAGCACGGGCTCTGCGGGTCTAATGGCTGGCTCACTGGAGTCAGCGTATCTGTCGTTGGACCAAGGGGCTCTTTACCCGTTGCTCCTTCGGGAGATGCCCCCGCGGTCGGAAGGCCCCTTTGAGAGGTTCCCTCCATTGGATTCTCAGAGGTGGCATTTATTACAGTCTCTGGGCCAGCCTCTGTGTTTCCATCTTCTCCATCTATTGAAACAGTGGGCACTTCCAATTCGTTGTCCCCTACTTGAGGTATGGGGAGCAGATGATTCCTATGCCATACCTTTACTCGGCCTTCTGAATCCTTGATGCGGTACACCGATCAGCCAATTTGTGTTTCCCTGGAACGCCTAAATTACGTAGAAGGACAGCATCCCCCGGACGAATCTCTTTATGTCTCACCTTGTGGTCATAGCGCCTCTTGTTGCCCGCATTTAATTGCACCGCCGTTTTTTCCGCTAATTTATACGCCTGCTGTAGACTGTCTTGCAATCTCTGCACATATCGGAAATGCGTCCTGTTGGATACCCCATCGGTAGATATCCGCAGTCGCACATCCACAGGTAGTCTCGCTTCCCTTCCAAACATCAAAAAGTAGGGGGTGTACCCTGTAGACTCGTGGCGAGTACAGTTACATGCGTGCACCAGTGTCTCCACATGCTTGCTCCACTCCGTCTTCTGAGAGCCAGTTAGTGTCCCCAGCATGTCAAGTAGCGTGCGGTTGAATCGTTCAGGCATAGCATCCCCTTCCGGGTGGTACGGAGTCGTCCGTGACTTGGCTATATTTAATAACTTCAACAGTTCCCTAATGAGAGTGCTCTCGAAGTCTCGGCTTTGATCCGAATGTAGTCGATTCGGTAACCCATAGTGAATGAAGTATTTTTCCCATAATACTCTAGCCACAGTCACTGCCCGTTGATCTTTGGTGGGGAATGCTTGGGCGTATCTGGTGTAATGGTCCGTGATCACTAGTACATTACTGATGCCCCTGGAGTCTGGCTCGCGCGGCTTTAGACGGCGCTTCCGCAGGCGTGCGGAGGCGTGTGGAAATGCAGGAGACAGGCACGTTTAAATTTTGCCGCTGAGGGAAGCGCAGGGCCGGTCACGTGACTTCCAGAAGCCAATGGCAATCCGTGACGTCGGCGCTGTGACGTGGCGCCCTAGCCCCGCCTCCCGCCCGGCTCCCACCCGGCACACAAGCGCGCTCGCTGACGCTCATGCAGGGACAAGAAAAATCTCCTGCGTGAGCAGGTGAGCATGAGCGTCAGCACTGCCCAGCGCTCTTCATATCACCATGTCCGCAGAACAAATATTTTGTAGCGGGGGGGGGGGGGGGGGGGGGGGGGAGATGGGGCACAATGTCCAAAATGTTGGGAACACGTGTATACAATAGAGATGGGGCACAATGTCCAAAATGTTGGGAACACGTGTATACAATAGTAAAGCAGCCTGCGCTGCCTGTGATAAGCAGCAGGTGGCGCTGCAGGCTGTGAGAGCCGCTTGTTGTTGAGCTGCGAGGCCTGGCGTTGGCTGCACAGCATCTGGTTTGGGGGCTTCCTGTTGATCGTGGAAGTCACGCACAGGAGCAGGGACACATTGCATGGATACTGAAAGGTGGGGTGCAATCATATCACACAGGTCACAGCCCGGGTTTCCTGATCAGCAAGATCCCCCCAATCGCTGCAATCTCTCTCCGTTGCATTTGACTTTGTTGTCACTGCAGCTTCCCATATGCAGACAGCTGCATGAACTTGTTTTACTTGCATGGGTTTAAATACATACATAGATGACCCAAGGCACATTTGTAAAATATCTGACAACTGCTCTCCCCCAGCAGTGGGGGTGTAATAGAAAAATGACCTTCAAATGCTCCTTAGTATCCTCTTTAGTGAGAGGGGCCTTCCAGGGGCTGAGAGGCTTCATAATAGTTTCTCTGTGTCTTCTGTACTTCTGTACTTCTGTAATGAAGAGGTTAAACTACAAGATCTATTTCAGATAAGTTAATATATATATATATATATATATGCTTATGTGTGTGCATGTGTTTACACAGGTATATAGTATTAGTCTTTACATGTGCCTCCTGTTTGTGATGTCTTGCACTTTCCCCTGTCATACTTTAGTTTACATGGCTTGTGTTGGTGGCAGAAGGCAGTAATCTGTTTGCTTTTATATCTAGTTTATAGCTCTTCACTTCCTCATCCTTTCTGGCACCTAAAGTCATTTTTAACCATTTAAAATCAGTGAATATTTAAGCCTCTGGCACTTAAACTGTCTCTGTTCTGCTTATCATTGAAATGTCATTTCTTTTTAGGATTGTAAAGCCCCATTGCTGCTGTTTTCACCCTTTTTTTTTAAAATCTTATAGTTGAATTCTGAATAAATCAGTTGCTGAAATGTTTCTCTCCTTGGGAGGTAAAAATGGCTACTGCCATTCATACTGAAGACAACTGGTTGTCAAGGTAACAGCTGATCCCAGCAAAATAATAAACAAGTGAAAACTCAGCAAAACATGATTAGTTCGAAAAAAAATGTAAAGTTGGATATACTGACGGGCCCCTCGTACAGTGGGTTACGTTCCCTGGCGCTGTTGAAAATCGCCAAAAAGCGGAACCGGCGATTTTCGGCTTCTGCGTGAACTCATTCTGCGCATGCGCGAATTCATTCTGTGCATGCGCAGACATGGCGGCCCCCTTCTCGGTACTGGCGGATCGCCGAGAAGCGGGGCCCTACTGTAGTTCACTCGGCAAAACATGAACTATCAGGTTATGTTCTATCTTTGTTTGATTTGTTTGGCTGCATTTGCTGCTGTAACCAATGCCTCTCCATTTCCGATCCTCTCCCCCTTTAGAAAATGAGCATTTCTAGCATGATATCCTGTAAGTCAGAGCCAGCCGGCCGGCCCTCATAACGTCATGAAGCACTCAAAGGGTTGAAGGCAGCAGTTCTGAGACCCAAGCGAATTAATGGCAGTGACCTTTAAAGGGTTACATAGTTACATAGTAGATGAGGTTGAAAAAAGACGTACGTCCATCAAGTTCAACCTATGCTAAATTTAGACAACAGATACTTTATTCTATATCTATACTTATTGATCCAGAGGAAGGCAAACAAAAAACCCCATTAAGGGGAAAAATGAATTCCTTCCTGACTCCAAGAATTGGCAATCGGATTAATCCCTGGATCAACATCCTTCCCATGTATACTTATTTGGTATATCCCTGTATACCTTTCCCATCTAAAAAGATGTCCAACCTTTTTTTGAACAAATCTATTGTATCTGCCATCACAGTCTCCATGGGTAATGAATTCCACATTTTAACTGCCCTTACTGTAAAGAACCTTTTCCTTTGTTGCTGGTGAAATTTCCTTTCCTCCAACCTTAAGGGATGGCCCCGAGTCCTTTGTACTGCCCGTGGGATGAATAGTTCTTTTGAAAGCTCCTTGTATTGTCCCTGAATATATTTGTATATAGTTATCATATCCCCTCTTAGACGCCTCTTTTCTAATGTAAATAAATCTAATTTAGCTAGCCTCTCCTCATAAGTTAGAATGTCCATCCCCTTTATTAATTTGGTGGCTCTTCTCTGCACTCTCTCTAGTTCCATAATGTCTTTACTTAGGATTGGTGTCCAAAATTGTACTCCATATTCAAGGTGTGGTCTTACTAATGCTTTGTAAAGGGGCATAATTATGTTTACTTCCCTTCCATCCATTGCCCGTTTGATGCAAGATAAGATCTTGTTTGCCTTTGTAGCTACTGCATGACATTGGGCACTATTGCTAAGCCTGCTGTCTACAAGCACTCCTAAATCCTTCTCCATCAAGGATTATTCCCCCAATATATCTCCATTTAATTTGTAAGTCGCCTTTTTATTCTTGCATCCCAAATGCATAACCTTACATTTATCTGTATTAAACCTCATTTGCCATTTACCTGCCCACGTTTCCAGTCTCTCCAAGTCCTTCTGAAGAGAAATTACATCCTGCTCTGATTCTATTACCTTACACAATTTAGTATCATCAGCAAAGATGGAGACTTTGCTCTCGATCCCAACCTCAAGGTCATTAATAAACAAGTTAAAAAGCAGGGGTCCCAAGAATTGGCAATCGGATTAATCCCTGGATCAACATCCTTCCCATATATACTTATTTGGTATATCCCTGTATACCTTTCCCATCTAAAAAGATGTCCAACCTTTTTTTGAACAAATCTATTGTATCTGCCATCACAGTCTCCATGGGTAATGAATTCCACATTTTAACTGCCCTTACTGTAAAGAACCCTTTCCTTTGTTGCTGGTGAAATTTCCTTTCCTCCAACCTTAAGGGATGGCCCCGAGTCCTTTGTACTGCCCGTGGGATGAATAGTTCTTTTGAAAGCTCCTTGTATTGTCCCTGAATATATTTGTATATAGTTATCATATCCCCTCTTAGACGCCTCTTTTCTAATGTAAATAAATCTAATTTAGCTAGCCTCTCCTCATAAGTTAGAATGTCCATCCCCTTTATTAATTTGGTGGCTCTTCTCTGCACTCTCTCTAGTTCCATAATGTCTTTACTTAGGATTGGTGTCCAAAATTGTACTCCATATTCAAGGTGTGGTCTTACTAATGCTTTGTAAAGGGGCATAATTATGTTTACTTCCCTTCCATCCATTGCCCGTTTGATGCAAGATAAGATCTTGTTTGCCTTTGTAGCTACTGCATGACATTGGGCACTATTGCTAAGCCTGCTGTCTACAAGCACTCCTAAATCCTTCTCCATCAAGGATTATTCCCCCAATATATCTCCATTTAATTTGTAAGTCGCCTTTTTATTCTTGCATCCCAAATGCATAACCTTACATTTATCTGTATTAAACCTCATTTGCCATTTACCTGCCCACGTTTCCAGTCTCTCCAAGTCCTTCTGAAGAGAAATTACATCCTGCTCTGATTCTATTACCTTACACAATTTAGTATCATCAGCAAAGATGGAGACTTTGCTCTCGATCCCAACCTCAAGGTCATTAATAAACAAGTTAAAAAGCAGGGGTCTCAGTACCGATCCTTGAGGTACTCCACTCACGACTTTAGCCCAACCTGAAAAAGTTCCATTTATGACAACCCTCTGTTGTCTGTCCTTTAACCAGTTTTCAATCCAGGTGCATATATTATTACTGAGTTCAATTTTCTTTATTTTGTACACCAACCTCTTGTGTGAAACCGTATCAAAAGCCTTTGCAAAATCTAAGTAGACCACATCAACTGCATTACCCTGGTCTAAATTCCTACTTACCTCCTCAAAGAAACAAATAAGGTTAGTTTGGCAAGATCTATCCTTCATAAATCCATGCTGACTATTACTAATAATTTTGTTTTCCATTAGGTATTCCTGAATATTATCCCGTATTAAACCTTCAAGTAGTTTCACTACTATTGAAGTCAGGCTTACAGGTCTGTAATTCCCCAGGTGTGATCTAGCTCCCTTTTTAAATATAGGCACCACATCTGCTTTACGCCAATCTTGTGGTATTGAGCCTGTGGAAATGGAGTCCTTGAATATTAAATATAATGGTTTTGCTATTACTGAGCTTAACTCCGTGAGAACTCTTGGATGTATGCCATCGGGGCCAGGTGCCTTATTTACTTTAATTTTTTCAAGTCGCTTATGAACTTCTTCCTCAGTTAACAAATTGGTCATTAATATGGAGGTTGTGGCTTCCTCCTGTGGCGCTACTATTGAACTTGATTCTTCTCTGGTAAACACAGAGGCAAAGAATTTGTTTAATACCTCTGCTTTTTCCTTATCTCCAATAATCTGCCTACCCATCTCACACTGAAAGGGTCCTATATTTTCTTTTCTCATTTTTTTGTTATTAAGGTACTTAAAGAACTTTTTAGGGTTGACCTTACTTTCTATTGCAATCCTTTTTTCATTATCCATTTTTGCTAATTTAATTGCCCTTTTGCAATTTTTGTTACATTCCTTATAATTCTGATACGATGTCTCTGTCCCTTCTGACTTAAAGAATCTAAACGCCTTCCTCTTCTTGTCCATTTCCTCCCCTACCTGTTTATTTAGCCACATTGGTTTTGACTTGTTTCTTTTATACTTATTACCCAAGGGTATACACTGGTAAGTGTGCTTTTCTAACAATGTTTTAAAGACTGCCCATTTATCTTCTACATTTTTCCCTGCAAAAACATCATCCCATTGTATTACTACTAGATTAGACCTCAGTTTATTAAAATCTGCCTTTCTAAAGTTTAAAGTCTTTGTTGAACCCAAGTATGTAGATTATTGAACATCTTTAAAGCTGCAGTTCAAGCAATATCCTGCATGTGTTTTTTTTTTTTTAATAAATCTGTTCTGTAGTAAGAAAAAATACTTTTAGCATTTTCTGTTTTAAAAAAAACAACTTTGAAAGACCAATTTTCTTGTATTCTATTTAAAAAAAATGCTTGTTGCTATAGCAACCATTTACATTCCCCATATTTAAAGATGTCGCCAAACTTTGCCGATCAATAGACGGAGAACGAATTCACCGGCAGCTATGCATTTCTTTAGGTAAGTAGAGATTGCCCACATGAAACTATTGAAGTAAAAAAAAAAACTAAAAACAAACAAACAAAAAAAACGGGAGCTTGAACTGCAGCTTTAAAGAGAGCTTTCTGATAATTTTGGAATATGAAAATCAGTAAGGTATAGGTAGGTTTATTTCTTTTTATTTAGCTTTCAGTGCTTCTATCATAACCAAAAGCTTTGAAGGTTTTATAATCTTTACCTAATCTCTTTCATGATAAAACTGTTTGTGGCTACAGGTAAATTGTCAATCCCACTGTTTTACTGGTGTAATTAAGATGGAAGTAATTAGGATGCCAGAAGTGTAGCACAATGGGTACTTGATACAAAGCAGCTTCATAGCACCCAAACAAAATAACACATTTTTATTGTTAACCATCACACTATACATGTACAGTCCCCGGTGTGACATACCTGGCATGAAAAGTGCAACAAAACTCTGTAGTTGCAACGTAGTGTTATATTTTATATGGGGAAACAGGAATGGGAGGAGAAAGAGTTGTATTCCCAGCTGGAGGGAAGACAATTGCCCCTTAGAGTGAGTGATTAGGGCAGGGGTCTGTAATCTTTCAAGGAAGAAGAGCCGTTTTATATAAACTGTAATTGTCCAAAATATTCCGAGAGCCGCAACACATGCATGAATATTAGACCCCCACAAACACATATATATACTGCACACACACTAATAGGTATATACTGTATAAACATTAACATACAACAAACTTACTTAAATCAGAATTAGGGAAAAGAAAAAAAGTGGGGGAATAAAATGCCTCTCACAATAAGTCCCTTTATTTTTTATTCTTCATTGTTTTCCGTGCAAAACAGTTTGTCATTTTCAAATACACAATACATACATACACATTCACTACCCCCTCCCCCCAATACATGCACACACCCTAATACCCCCCCAAATACATGCACACACAGTAATACCCCCCAAATACATGCACACACACTAATACCCCCCCAAATACATGCACACACACTAATACCCCCCCAAATACATGCACACACACTAATACCCCCCCAAATACATGCACACACACTAATACCCCCCCAAATACATGCACACACACTAATACCCCCCCCCCACCCCACTACTACCCCCCCAACATACAGCGCGGCACACTACGACCCCCCCAATTACATGCGCCGACACTCTACCCCCCGCACGCCCAAGAACACACACCACACCAACACACACACACACACACACACACACACACACACACACACACCACAACACACACAACACTACCCCTCCTCCCCCAAATGTATATATACACACTTACATGGGGCCTACCTCTCTCCTCACTGTTCCCCAGAGCCCGCTCACAGGACTGAGAGGAGCGCGCTCTAGCAGTGCGGCACTTATGATGCCTGCTGCTAGCTAGAGCGGAGCGCGTGCATGCAGTCCTGCGTGCTCTGTAGTTAGCTTGCTGCCTCCCGCCGCTGCACGTCCCAGCCGCCATGCTGCCGCCACCTCCTGTCCGCTGCTGCCGCCTGAGGTAGGCATATGGGGGGGAGTGGAGATGAGATACAGGGGGGGGGGGTGGGGGAGTGATATTGTGATACAAGTGGGGGTGTGGGGGTGGGGAGTGATATGTGATACAGTGGGGGGGAGGGGAGAGTGAGTGATAGGATTGATACAGTGGGGGGCGGGGAGGGAGTGAGTGATATGTGATACAGTGGGGGGGCGGGGAGTGATGAGATACAGTGGGGGGGGAGGGGTTTCACGCGAGTGAGAGGAGAGACAGGTGGGTCGGGGTCTGGAGGAGGGAGAGGG
Organism: Ascaphus truei; assembly: GCA_036426205.1. Lineage (NCBI taxonomy): Eukaryota > Metazoa > Chordata > Amphibia > Anura > Ascaphidae > Ascaphus > Ascaphus truei. The sequence goes on along the minus strand of WSYH01009858.1, from coordinate 13,830 downwards.
AGAAAGGGGGGGGGGGGGAAGGAGGGGAGAGAGATACAAGGGGGGGGGCGGAGGGCGTGGCGAGGGGAAGGTGAGAGGAGATAAAGGGTGGGGCGGAGTGAGGATCAGGGTGAGAAGAGGAAAGCGGGGGGTTGGGAGGGCGGGGAGGGGATGAGGGGCTGGGGGTGGGCGGGGGGGGGGCGGCGGGAGGGCTGAGATACCGGGGGGAGTGGTACGGGGGCGGGGAGGGATGAGATACAGTGGGGGGGAGGGGAGTGATGAAGTACCAGTGGGGGGGGTGGGAGGAGAGTGATATGAGATACAGGTGGGCGGTGGGGAGCGGGGAGTGATATGAGATACAGTGGGGGGGGGGCGGGGAGTGATGAGATACAGTGGGGGGGGCGGGAGTGATATGAGATACAGTTGGGGGGCGGGGAGTGATATGAGATACAGTGGGGGGGCCGGGAGTGATATGTGATACAGTGGGGGGGTGGGGAGTGATATGTGATACAGTGGGGGGGCGGGAGTGGGGAGTGGGGGGGGAGTGATATGTGATACAGTGGGGGGCGGGGAGTATATGGATACAGTGGGGGGGGGAGTGATGAGATACAGTGGGGGGGGCGGGGAGTGATATGAGATACAGTGGGGGGGGGGGCAGGGAGTGATATGAGATACAGTGGGGGGGCGGGGAGTAGTAGAGATACAGTGGGGGGGCGGGAGTAGGGAGTGAGTCGGGGAGGATGAGATACAGTGTGGGGGGGCGGGGGAGACAGTGGGGGGGGAGTGAGGGGTGAGTAGTGAGATTGAGATACAGGGGGGGGGGGGGGGAGTGATATGAGATTACAGTGGGGGGGGGAGGGAGTGATATGAGATTACAAGTGGGGGGGGGTGGCGGGGGAGACGTGATATGTGATACAGTGGGGGGGCGGGGAGTGATATGTGATACAGTGGGGGGGCGGGGGGGGATATGTGAGATACAGTGGGGGGGCGGGGAGTGATATGAGATACAGTGGGGGGGCGGGGAGGGATATGAGATTACAGTGGGGGGGGCGGGGAGGGAAATGATATGAGATACAGTGGGGGGGGCGCGGTCAGTGATATGTGATACAGTGAGGGGGGGGCGGGGAGTGATATGTGATACAGTGGGGGGGGCGGGGAGGGATATGAGATACAGTGGGGGGGCGGGGAGTTATAGTGAATGAGATACAGTGCGCTGGGGAGGATATGAGATACAGTGGGGGGGCGGGGAGGGACTGAGATACAGGGGGGGGGGGGAGTGAAGTGATAGAGATTACAGGGGGGGGCAGGGAGTGATATGAGATACAGTGGGGGGCGGGGAGTGGTGAATGAGATACAGTGGGGGGGGGGGGTGGGGAGTGATATGTGATTACAGTGGGGGGTGGGGAGGGTGGCGGGAGTGATATGTGATAGTTGGAGGGGCGGGGGAGGGATATGATGGATACAGTGGGGGGGGGGGGAGTGATGAGTCAGGGGGGGGGGGAGTGAGTGATATGAGATACAGTGGGGTCGGCGGGGAGGGATATGAGATACAGTGGGGGGCGGGGAGTGATCATGAGATACAGGGGGGGCGGGAAGTGATATGTGTATACAGTGGGGGGGGGGCGGGGCGGGGGAGTTGTTGTGAGATGCAGGGGAGGGTGATGTGAGATGCAGGGGGCGGGTATATGAAGATGGGTTTTGAGGGAGGATATGGATGAGATGGGTATGCTGGGCGGTGTGGGTATATGAGGATGATGGGAGGGTTGCATGGGGGATTGACTATGAAGATGATGGGTGCCGTTTTCCGTGGAGCAGTTTCGGCCCTTCTCACTCACAAGTTTGCAAGACCTGCCCGCTAGAATTTGAAAAAAGCTTGTAAATATTGAGTTAAAAATAAAAAATGAAGGGTTTTAACGTAGTCAGGATTGTGGCACAAGCGAGGGACCCGTAGCCAGGAGAGCTGGAAGTGTTATATCATCAGGAGAGATGCAGAGCTGCCCTGAATATTAGTGTTATGGGTTTTTTTTGTTAACGACTTATAAAGAACTATTATATTAAACTCAAAATCATACAAAATAATTACACAGTGTTTATCAAAAGTATGAGTTTGATGATTTATGTACCCCTACTTGCTTTACACGACTATTGTGATTTGATTACCCCCTGTCGAACAGTGTGCATCCAGATAGTGGGGGTTCCCCAAAATTTTGCAAAATCTTCAAGGGTTCACTCCGAAATCAACTAAAAATGTTGGAAATCACTGCCTTAAAGCGTATAGAGAGGAGGAAGAAATAGTAGCGTTATCTGTAATTTGATGGGAAGCAGTGAGTGGGATTAAGGAGGAGATGAGCAGAAACTGTTTCTGGGGAAAGTCAAATTATTCTAACAGCTAAACTGTGAATTGATGGTTAAAGGAGAAAGTTTGATGAGACAGGGAGCCCGTTGGCAGCTCTTGTTACAATGATAACAATCAGTTTTCTCATTTTAAATCTGGTCTTTAACAGCTACGTAACGCCCAATTATCATATTATCTCTACCTTTCCACTGAAAATGTCTGTAAATTGGACTGTTGTAACCTCTGTCCATTTAATGTAACCACGTTACCAGTATTGACACCCATATAACTCTTGCCCAGACATACTTAAAAATGAGAGGTATCTCTCTATGTATTGTTTCCTGCTAAAACATTTTAAAGATAAAATAAATCCAGACAGGAGAGGGGAGGGCATGCATTAGAGACTTGTCTAGAACACCCAACATAACACAGATCTTTTTAGAACACCTCTGGACAACAACCAAGTTTGCAAGCACACATGCCATGCGTGTTATCCAGCTATGTGCAATCATTTTGCATGTGTTTGTTTGGGATATTCTTGTAAAAACTGGTCTCTTGTGTGGCTCTGAGGACACCTCTGAGAGATCCAATTTTCTTATGAAGGTGAAAGACGACCTGTTCTCAGGGCTGCGGCCCATTGTGCTGTTGTGTGTGTTGTGTGTGGCCTCCAACTAGATGCACTGAAAAAACTCCACTGGCTGCGCAGTGACAACGGTGCTGCGTGTTTGCCAAACAGAGAGCATCTCTGCGTCAATTTGTCAAACCGCGATGTGTATGATCTTTTCAAAGCTGTGTCTTCTGTTTACATTTGGGAGACAGAGAAAATGCACCAATCGACCCTAAATGACAAGGGGTCAGAGATACAGATGCTGGTGAATGGGCAAGAGATAATTACAGACCACAAACAGACACTGATGAAGCAAAGACACTGTGCATACAGATAAGGCCCTATAGGATCTTCAAGATCTGAGGGAGGGAGAGTACACTACTTAAATGTCAAGTACAAAGGAGAGAGTCTGGACCCAGTAGAATGTAAATAGTGCCTTATTAAATACTTATTAAGGAAAGTAACGATTAAAAGATCAATGGTACGCCAGTAATGTAGTGAGTAAGTAAACAGAAGTGTTTTAGGTGCTGATGTCCGTTAGGGGGTCTTCTGTTTGGCAATTGCACAAAGTAGCCAAATCCCTTCCTGGGTGAAAGCTAAACGCGAAACGTACGTCAGAGGGAGGGTCATGAGCTCACGTACTGGACTCTCACCACGGATTGCCACAGCTCTCATACTTGTTGATGCATCACATATAGGGCCGTCTCTTATGCATTCGTGGTCGTTGCTCATAACAGTGTTCTTTGTGTCTGATTCTTACATTTGGCGGCAGACACTCTTGGGGCCACCTAACCGTGGGCAAAAGTAGAAGACGAAACTGCATCAATTATTGGTGTGCAACTATTGATCCATTCTAATTATCATTTGCTCGGGGCTCTCTCGTTTCCTAACTCTTCCTATAAACCCCTCCCTAAAACGCCTTTGCCGCAAGAAAGATAAATTGTTGGGGCCAAAAACCAGCTTCATTCCTGATCCCATCTTTCATTCTAAAAATCCTCGGTTGTCTGCTTTCTGAGACAATCGGTGGGAAAGGATGCTTGCAGAAAACCCTAAGTGTATAACTCTATTCTCTACCGCTGCCTCTCAGTAACATTGAAAGATGTGTGCTCAGCGAGTTATAAGTTCGCGTGCTCCTATAGAGCCACATAAACTGACACTTGCCATTGTGGTTCTCAGCAGTTTACCTGACATTAATACAGCTTGTGGGGGTAAATAAGTTAAAGTTTGTTGTATGGCTGAATGCTTCACATTCATCAACTGTATTGCAACTACGCCTAAAGTGGGAATTCTACCGAAAGACGTGGTGTGTACTGGCCCCATCTCGGCGGGTTTGGAACGCTGCTGCTGCTGCTTCCATTTGTAGAGGTACATAGATTAGTGTCGCTCTTGGGGGTGAAAAGTGGGCCCTCTCTCCTTTTGTTTTGCAAACTTTTTTTTATTATTGATGTGATTTCAGTTTAAACACCAGAGCGGGGAGAGGGGGGGGTGCAGAAACGAAAAGAGGGAAGAGAGTGTGCCCTGAAGGATACAGGGGCAGGGAATACACGTTGGTTCGGCTTCAACTTAACGTTGAGGTATTCTCTAGGGACAAAGGAAAAATCTACAGTTTGGTATGGGAAAGACGACGCTAGAAAGATAATCTGCATTAACTGTTGTAAAGTGTTTCATGTCTACTACTAGATCAGCGTGGATTCTATTACCGAGGCAGGACTTGGACTCTGGCATGCACCACTAAACCCTCGCTCGTCTTGTCATTGAAGTCTATATGCGCACTACTGAGGCCAGACGGACGCCAGACATTGCTCAAGCAGGAGGGGGAGTTCGTTGCGACAAAAACACTGCTCGGTGGAATTTTGGCAGCCAGATAGCTGCTGCTTGTCCAGCTGTTTCCAGTGCTTATCTCCTCTGCTCACGCGTAACGGCTCTTCCTGGCCTGGAAGCAGCACATGACTCTCAAGCTGGCTCTGGCTGTCCGACACTCGACACAACGCAGGATTTTATCCCATGTCCTTGAATGGTTGTGCTGCACCTGCTGCTCCTCGCTTTCTCTTGGTAAGATATGCTGGTAACCAGATGTGTGGCCCTGAAACAGATAAACAACTGGTGTTACAAAATAAGTTGGTACTCAAGTCCCATGTAATGTGAATTAGCTTTATTTTTGTTATTACAGTGTTAATTAATGCTTCCTGATCTTTAATACGTTAGAAGATGTTAAATTTGTCACCATCAGTCTTCATTGCGGCGAACCAATTAAGCAGACAAGCGGGCTGGTGGCCACAATTATTTTTTGATCTAGAAACCACCCAATATTTGGAATGCTGTTATACTAAAACTCTCACAAATGTCTTTGTTCAGAAATGTGGCACTCGCCCCTTTTAAATGGCTGATTATTTTGCAAGCTCAGTATAAAGCGCTCAATTTTGCTGAAACTGTACTCTTTGAACCATACTAAAGAGTACACAAAAGAAAATCCATACTTTTCGGTGGCATAGAGAAAAGTACCTCCTTAAATCTTTCCAGTAACCTCAAAAAATTTGCCAACATAAATTCTAGAGCAAGTTTATCCTTGTTGGGCACTCTGTTATTAATGTCTTTGTTGTGCTTGCAATGTTCTCCGTGTTTTTTATTTTTTTCCAACCCCTCTCTCAGAAACAATAGTTGAGAACCTATGATTCTCCTCAGTCCCACCCGCAGGAACTGGTGACTCACGTGACAGTGGGCCTGAAGCCACGTCCACAAAAAACTGGATCACGCTGGAAATGACTCGTCCAAGTTCTAGAGTGGTGTTGGACATGTGTACTGATGGCAACAAGCCAATGCTAGGAATTGGGGGAATTTCAAGTGGATGCGCCTCCGTTCAGCAGCTGAGAGATTTACTAGGCTTTGAAAGAAAAGAGACACTTCTCGTTAAACTAAAATATGGGCATTACAAAACTAGTTGACTGGTAAGATACCTTACTCTGGCGTCTTCCCTCTAGTCCTCATTTAACACTTGCGTAACAAGTGTCAACAGTGTTTGCGCTTAGATATGAAAATGTGGACCTCTAACATGTTTTTTCAAAGTTGGGGGACATGAGGTCTGCCGCAGTTACAGGTTTGTGTACTTCTTATTTTCATCAGCTCACCCCAGCTCAGTATCCTGTTGTCATTGTGGTGACAGGAACTTTGGACTATTACATTTATGAAACCTTCGGCACAATCCCATGCAAACCGTTTCATCTTGGAGATTGTGAAAGCAGATCAGAAAGTGCAAATAATGAGGAGTTGAACACTGGCTTCTTTAACTAAGCGATGCAATGATACACATTACAGCACCAGAAGACACATGGGCCATTCAACTGAATGGGCTGTAAGGGTCTCCAGTGCCTTATGGCATTAGACATTGCTTAAGTAACTAGGGGCCAGAAAAGGTCTTTTGGCATAACACCCTTGGTAAATATATCGCTTGATAACATTTTAGGTTGATACTGAAATGAAAACATTCTGTAAATTGGTCTTTTATCAGCGAGTATGAAGATCTCAACATTATTTAATCAAAAATATTTACAGGAAAGTAATACATTTTCAATATGTCCTGGGACAAGAGTTGTGTAACAATAACATGGTTACATTAAAAGAACAGAGGTGATACAGTAAATTCACAGATATTCATGGACAGATAGAGTTGGGAAAATTGGGTGACAGGGGATAGGATTTATTAAAGGGCTGGTGAGTTCAGATTGAAATAGAGACGTTTAATATACAAAATATCAGGCGAATGGCAGCAAACGGCTCACACCCTTAGTTGCCCTTTGATTGAAGCAGATGTACACTGAAGGGATTCAGATTGAATGCAGCTGTGGAGATCCTTTGTGTCCTCTTGGCTCATTACATTCCAGGGGTGGGGGTTGACAGTCCACATAGTCCAGGGGCAAATGGTAACTCTTAGCACAACTGGTTTTGTGCAGAGGAGCGCAGTTATTCGGGAACGCCATGAGGCGTCAGTCTTTGGGGGATGCAGATGTACACCGAAGTAATTCACATTGAATGCAGCTGGAATTGATATGAAACATAATGTGCATGGTGGACGCTGCCTCTGTTACATGCAGATAAAGAGCAGAACATGTTACCAAAAAAAAAAAAGATTTTCAGGGGATCTTTGGGGCTGAACCGCGTTAATTTCAGGACCCCCTGCTTATCAGATGCTGCCTCCGTAGATGATCCATCGCGTAATAGCTCCGGGGTTTTAAAAGGTACTGGCCCTGCGGGCCACTAAGAAGCTGCAGGAATGACGTCACGTCTTCCTATTGGCCTGCATACACGGGACCTTTAAGCCACCATATGTGTTCCACGCCCAGCCCGAGCTGCTACGCTTACCACTACCTCTGTGTATGTCGGAAAGCAGTGGGTCCCCGAAGCTGAAAGAATTCAGCCCCGGATACCCCCTGATTCATCGTATTTAAAAAAAAGGGAAGCAGGAGTGCTGCTTCAAGAAGGGCGCATTGCAGGAGTTTGGTTACGATTGGGCAGCTCAGGGATGCTAAGCTACACAAGAAAAGGACTTAATGTGGTAGCAAGTTACTAAGGGCCAGAGAAAAATGCTTGGGCTTTTAATAATGAGGGCATGAGGGCTGTGATATTTGTATCATGACCCTCTGGCACGTGCAGGGGGGTAAATAGCATATATTTGTATTCCAAGATTTCCTTTTTTTCGTAGTCCTACCTTCCACACTCTTCAAACAAATGCAGAGAAATCATTGTGTCATTTTCAGACCTGGCTATTTCCGAGAAGCTTTGCGACAGGCAAAGACAAATCTGCAGTGATACAGGCGCGGTGTCAGTGCAGAGAGTGGAGTCCCACTTCAGAGGAGCCGGAGGATAATGGAGGAGAAATGGCAAGCCCAGGTAGAATTTATCTATTCGTACACCAGTACCTAAGCTGTTACGGCCAGCGCAGAGCTGCCTCAAGGCAGGATGTAAGGGCTGGATTGTCCCATGAGCGGTAGAACAGTAGTTCTATATCATCTTCTCAGGGCACCAGCATCAAGCAGGTTTTAAACACAGAAGTGGAATTCCCTGCGCGTCTCCCTTTATATATATATATAATATAGATGTGTTATATTATGTCTTAGTGTTTATAGTGTAAAAATCTATAAGAGGAAAATAAAGGAGACTTTTTGTTTACATCCTTTGATCAAAAATAATGCCAAGCTTGCTAACCACGTCAAGGTAAGTTCTTTAGCAGGTCCCTACGCTAAATGCAATACTAGTGTTATGTGAAATAAACCCAGAAGGGGTTAATATATCCAAGCATATGCTTATATAACCTAGTGCAGTTAAATTTAAAAAACTGGTATATACCAGTGAAAGCTTACTCGATGTCTTGCAAGTGAAGGAGTAGTGAAAAACAGGGACCAGATGACTAGATTATATACCTAGAAGAAGGAGGGGCTGGCCGCCCACAAGCGCCCAATAGCAGTTGGAGGTGAAGTCTAAATAATTACTTACACCCTAATAGTGTTGCCCTCTAGGAGTGTGGGCTGATAAGATTAAAATCGGACCCCAACCAGAAAATGTAAAACAAATATATAATCGCCGCGCTTCTACAGGTAAGGAGCATGGCTAAGTAAGGTTTTAAAACCACACACAGGCGAGGGCATCTTAATGGGCCTATGTATAGAAAGGTGGGTGGTTGCCTCGTAAACCTGTATGGGACCGTGCCTTGAGAAGAGGGCTATAGAAACTCATAGTGTACACAAGGAGGTCACTTATTAGACCTGGTTCTGTAAGAAAACCCCCTTTTTTTTGTTCTGACTTTGTCACCCCCCTTCCACTCTATGATAATCACATCTATTCATTCAACACACTTCGTACTTCTATCAAACTCGAAATCCAATGCACGCCGTCTTTCTCGTATTTGACTCCCTTCTCCTCACGCATCTCACCCTTCCTTTCTTCTCCTCAGGCTTTGCCGAACCACTTAAAGGCAAAGTGAAGTTCTCCACAAGGAGATTCACTTCTTGCCCCTCCCCTTCCTCCTCTGCTTCTCCTTAAACCACCTCTTCTAATCTGAAGACCTTTGCTGCTCCTGTTACCAGAGTTGGAAGTTTCTAACGGGGTATCTTCTCCCTCTACCACATGCCCTCTCAATCTTATCCACTGAAACCTATCGATCTCTTACTTCTGTCTAGGCCCCATTCTCACCCACATCTTCATTACTCCTTATTTCTCTGGCACTTTTCCCTTCCTTTATGCTGCAATGGTCACAACCTCTCAAAAAACACCCTAGACCTATGTGCCTTAAGAACTAACCCCCTCTTATCCCTCTTACCTTTTGCGTCCACATAGCTAGAATCTCGTTCTCTGTATGATCAGCTTTCAATTCCCATGCTCGCCTGGACCCTTTTAAAATGTCGCTTTCGTGCAGGCTCACGAACAGAGACGTGCTCCCTAAAGTAGCCAATGATCTACATGAAGATAAATCCCATGCTCATTTTCCTACTGATCTCTGCTGCTTTGATACTGTCGATCACGATCTTCTGCATTCATAGCGAGGATATTACTCTGAAAAATCCAAACTGACATTGCAAATGTATTCAATGATATACTTTGTGGGGTTTGTTACTAACTTAGTAGCGAAACCACAAACACGAACTAAATATGAACTCATTCTGAGGAGTAACCTATAGTCTCACCCTTCCCAACACTGCCCACCAATTATTCAATTGTCCCCGTATTGAAGAGGAGATACCACAGCGCTCATCAAATTAAAACTAGCAGCCAATGTGGACCGACTTACTGCAATATAAGTTCCTAAGACTTGGTGCACAGCCATTGCCAAACCGCTTGCTTCCCTAGTAACTCATCCTGTCTGCACAGGCCAATCCATAAGAAAAAACAAAAAACGTAAAAGCGCCGTAAGGGATGTTCGTGTGAATATGGGCACTAAGCAAAAATAAAATAAAACAAAAAAACAAAAAAATCATGTGACATGAACCAGTCGTTGCCACAATAGGGTTGCTAAAAATAAATATATATGTATAGATGAAATAAGATAAATCAACAACACGGTGTAGATGCAGCTCTTGTAAAGGGAAACCCCGAGTCCATATCGTGAAACAGTGACAAACAGAAAAGTAGAAAAGTGAGAGCGCAAGTCAATGGGGGTTGTGATTATTAATAATGTCTTTATTAAATGAACTTGTCCAAGGAAATTCCCTCTAGGACAACAATGATAAAAAGTCAATACATGAATGGTATTAAAATAGTGCAAATAGAGGGGTTATCGGTAACACGTGGTCGGTCTCCAGGGGATAGAACACGGGAGTAGCCCGGATGGATAGTCTGAATCCTGTAGATGTGCACTGCCCGGGCAGGTATTAATGAAGAGGGGTTACCCCAGGGTTGAGAACAATGTTTGGTAGCTCACCCTTTTGGTACGACAGGCTCCTTGGCGGTAATGTTTCCCTCCGGTCACGAAAACCGCTCCGGGCACACAGCTGAATGTGCTGCAACTCGCGAGATCACGCAGCCCTCCGGATGTCCGTGGTCTGATGTCCACTTCCGGCCTTGTGAGCACAGACCTTCCCCGGTAGTTCTTATGGCTTCGTTTCTCTGCGGCTTCTCCTCCTGGTGGTTACCAATGACCCAATAGACAGCCAGCAAGTAGGTAGTGTCGCTCCTCTCAAACGCACTGATGGCAAGCAAACACCCCTCCATTGCCCTTCCTCCTAGCGTTCACCAAAGGCTTCGTCAGGCAGGATTAAGACTATCCATCGGGCTACTCCCGTTTTCTATCCCTGGAGACGACCAAGTGTTTACGTTAACCCAATTCTATTTGCCCTATTTTTAATACCCATTAATGTATTGACTTTTATCATGTTGTCCTAGAGGATTCCTTGGGACAAGTTCATTTATAAAGAAACATTAGTTTAATCACCAACCCCCATTTGACTGCGTTCTCACTTTCTACTTTCCTCATATCCCTAAGACATGAAAACTGCCAGAGGTTCCCAATCTTCAAAAGGTGGGACAAAAAACACAGTCTCAAACTACAGGCAATCTCACTTCTCCCCAATACGTACTATCCAAAGTCATGGAAAAATGTGTCACTCCCGTTACGATTTACTATTCAAGACAAAATTCCTAGCCAATTCCAATCTTGCTTTGCCCCAAACACTCCACGGTAACTATCATGCTAAAAGTTTGCAAGAAATCCTGTGTTGGAATGGAAACTTGGACAACTTATGGTGCAATTTATTCCTAGATTTGCAAAGGCTTTCATAATGTTGAATCAAGTTATCTTTGTTGAAACATGCAGGGCTCGGAGTAGGGAAGCAGGTTTTTAAAATCGGTTTTCATTCCTACCCATCGTTAGATCAAAGCATGTGTCCAATATCAGGCATCAACTCCAACCCCTTGGATATCACTGAGTTGTCCCACAAGTCTCTGTTCTGGGCCCTACTCTTTCACAGCTGTCCATCAATGATCTACTGCAGTCGTAAGGCTGCACTTATAGTGCGCCGATGGGACGTCGATACGATGGGTGACGTATACCCGTCGCCAACATTATCTTTCGCCGCGGTCGCCGCATCGCGGGATTCCGCTTTGATTTGGTCACGTGACGTGAAGGCCCTGAAAAATCAAATTTTTGCGTGGGTGGCGGGTTTCGCGACAGCTCCGCGCTTGTCGCCGTAGGTGCCTAAAGCACGCCAGCGGCGGCAATAGAGTTGTTTTCGGGCGATTCGTGCGCCGTGCCGGCACTCACTATAAGCACGGCCCCTAAAGGGAGCTTCAAAACACTTGTATGGGATGACACCAATCTTATATGCACACGGCCCCTAGCCTCTCCGGACCTTGGATACGTACTTGTGAAAAGGATTTTTTGAAGACTGGAAAAAGGGATTTCCAAAACAAACTCTTTTTAAACACTGACAAGACTGTAAACAGTGTTATTTGGGACAAACGCTACATTTAAAGCTATTCAATGACCGAGCTCAGATCAGAAAACCAATGCCAGCAGAACCAACGCTTAAATAAAAAAACCACCCTAGCCCCTGTTTACTAGTTTTAAATATTGAGCATAGGTTTGATCCCATTTAAAATTGGGTTGCACATGATACACTGACATCCAAAAACCTATGCCAACAGGTGTACTTTACAGGAACAAATCCTCCCTAAGTAGATGGTCAGAAAGCGTTCGCACAAGCAGATGACTAATGCCAGTTAGACTAGGGGACATGTCTACAGCTCGGCACCCTGAACTCACCTTAGCAAACTCGATACCTCTACAATTTCAATATGACGTTTTGTCCTCCAATGAAATACAAACACATCCTCAATGTGAAATGCTCAAAGAACTAGAGGTCTCACTGAGTATAGCGCCAAGTTCATTTTTCATGTCTGGCCTTACAAATACTTTCTGGACAAGCTACCCGCCATCGAACAAGATCTCACCCATACCACATCAGCAATATCATCTGAGATCAGACTCCAAAGACTCTGTTCATGGTCCAAAGGCTAACAAAGTATCCGGCCGCTCCTTTCTTCTCATACAGTGCACCCAAAACTGGCAACAGCCTACCGGGACTTCACTTGCCGCCACCAGTCTAGTTCTTTCAAAGCTAAAGCTGTCTCACATTTTAATGAGTCGGTCTGTAAACTTGGATACGCCGAGACATATATTATCTCTTACTGTGATGCAATGTTTGGTATAGAATGTATAACTTGCTCACTTAATATTAACTAGTATTGTAAACATGTATTTGTCATTAGAACTCTGTGCCCAGGACATAATTGAAAACGAGAGGTTATCTCGAGTATCTCCCTGGTAAAAACTTTTATATAAATAAATAAAATAGTCTAAACGTCCCTTGGTATCAGCCAAAAAAGCTCATCTGGTTTCATTTCATACTCTCCCAAGCGTACATTTAGTGTGTATCTGCTAACATGTCTATGTTCCTTGTTGTTTGTCATGTTATGCCGTTGTGACTCAGCTGCTCTCTTGTGGGACTGTCATTGGTGATAATACGCAGATAATCTATCACCCACACCTTCACTCCTGCAATCCAGTCCCAGTATCGGGATTGCCCTCATGCACACGGACAGTGAACAAAGAGCGTAGCGCCAAACATGTAGGTCGTTTTTTACTCACCAAACCATGTTTCAATAAACCAAGTGATTTTTTACTAAAAATTTTGGTCATACTCTTTTTCAAAATATGAGCGGTGGTGGTGTGTCGCTAAATCTTACATGTACCTGGATGATTGTAAACTTATTTAGCCCTCCAAACTGGCTCCTTTGCAATCTATCCAAAATTGATGATAGGACTAATTTCCTTTCCTCTGCTTCATCTTCTTAAATCCCTCTACATGGCTTCGTTATAAAGTTTCGGATCACCTATAAAGTTCTCCTCCTACCTTTTTTACGGTATCCTATCCTGCTCATCCTACGTATGCCTCTGATCGAATTTCATATCACCTACTCGTCTCCTGCGCTCTACCCAAACGTATCCGCTCCACCCTTTCAACACTACTACTCCCGCGCTTAAACCTTTTTTCCCTCATGCAACCTAACCTGTGGAACTCCATCACACTCAGTATTACTGCCACGCACCTTCTCCCCACCTTTATGTGAAATCTTAAATCCCGCCTCTTAAATGAAGGAATATCAATAGACCAGACCCATGGCTACTGTCCCACACACCACGTCGATCATCACCAACCATTGCTGCCAAGAATGCATATGCTGTACTTTATTCCCCTCACTGCTGGTCTGTAAGTGTCCAAACATGCCACTTAGACTGTAAGCTCTCTGGGGCAGGGAGTTCCTTTACTGTGTCAGATTGTGTTTGTGCAATTTTGTATTATATTCACTGTACTGTCTTGTCTTTTTTGTTAAAGTGCGGAGTAACATTGTGGGCGCTATACAA